>UCOM01000127.1:0-131577 GCA_900474385.1 Ormyrus pomaceus
GGGGGGGGGGGGGGGGGGGGGAGCGATATTACTAATTAAAAGCCTGACTTCCCTCGGCATTGCGCCCAGTGGAGTCAGTCGGAAGTGACCCACATGACAAATGTGACATAACGACTGCAGCTCTTTCGCGCGGCTTCTTGCCTCTAATTGCCCGGAGATTCTTCCTCCTTCCCCCCCCCCTCCCCCGCGCGCATATCGCACACACCGTATAGTCCTTTCTCTCCCTTTTATAGCGCGCTCGTTACTCGGAACAATATAAAAAGAAGCCCGGCCACTCGGTGCAGTGACACAATGCGAACTCCGCCGCTTCCGGTATACTCTCCTTTGCTCGAGCGGATTGATCGGCTGAAAATTTTTGAACGGAATAAATTTCTGCGCTGACGATATGTACATTCTTTAAATTTCAATTAGCCTCCCGGACGACGATCTCGAACGGTCGGGCCGATTCCGAGAAGCGTCCTATAAACGGAAAATCATCGGCGCGCGGAATTCTAGTTATTCTCGGTCTACCGTGAATCAAAATGGCTTGTACAGTAATCCGGTAAAAGGTTAAGCATTGAAAAAAAAAATAGACTCGAATCGCTCGCTTTGCGAGTCGGCGGCGAGCTGCCTTAAACAGTATGCACGTTCGAGAAAATGGTCTTGCGAAGTAACGAGCAAATTAGAAAATAATGGCGCGTAATATTATTAATCGATGGATAAAGAATTCGCTGTTCTCGTTGGGCGCTTACATAAAACTTAAGGGTTACTGAACTATAATATACATTGAAAATTGAAATAAGAATTGAAGTAGGTTAAAGATGAAAATGTAAACGAGAATTCAATTTAAACTTGAGAAAAAAAACATTTTTTTTTTTTTTGTCAAAAGCAATAAATTGACGTCAAAGTCATAAAACTTTCTGTTAATAAAGTCACAAAACTTAGAAGACTTCCCAGAAAAGCCTTAATATTATCTTTAGTATTACCACCGGGAAAGCAATACGTCTCGGTATCCGAATTCTCGCTCCCAATCCCGTTCGCACCCACGCAATAAGACACGAAGAAAAAAAAAAAACAGCAGAGCCGCCTCTCCCTCCGTCCGTCAGCCTCGCTCGCGCGGGGCACTCCAGAAACACGCTTCGCGGACATAAGTAATCCCCGTCGCCTAATCGCGTGTCCGCGCCGAGACGCTGACCCGCTTCGCCGCGCGGTGGTAAAAGACGGCGCGGCGCTTCCGTGAAAAATTTTCCTCGCGAGAGCCGTCGCCGCGCGACACTGCACGTACGTAATGAAGACGCTCGCCGCTAATGATACAAAAGCGGCTCGAGCGGCACACTGGCTTACATTACGATCTGGGTAGCCATTCTTCGGTTTTTCCGACCCCCCCCCCCCCCCCCCCCGCGGAGAGCTTTGCGTTATGTAGGGAACGCGTCGGCTGGAAGTCGGGGGGGAACGGATTGGGAGAAAGATGGGTGCCCTGTAAAAGTTGATGGTTCGTTGTTGTAATTAAGCCGGTGATTGTCTGTCTTTTGCGGAGGCGATTACGCCGCCGGTCTTATCTGCGGGCGGGTTAAATTTTGTTAAAGACAACGTAGCTTTCGTATACGGGCGTATTAAATGTTATATAGTTGTGGAATGAAATTGGTCGAAGGCGTCGCGTTACTAATGGAATGTATACCTTGACATTTTACTCTCGAAATATATAATTCGCTTGCGCAACGGGCTTAGAAAGCCGTCGACTGGCTGAAAAACCGTAAGACCGATAGTTTATTGGGTATATAACCCCCTTAATTAAAATGACTGCAAAAAACTGGATAATGAGGCTTAATTTGATTTAATTGCACATTTGACATGATTCTTCGACCATCTTAATAATTTACGATTATAATTTTTTGTTCCAGGTGAGTAGTTTCTTCAGCCATCAAATCGGGTTACGTTTTAACTGCGATTAGTGAGTAAGAAAACTACATTTTTCACGACGATATTCAACTTAATTTAGTAATTCGCCCGAGTCGGTAATCAGTACTCATCAAACTAATTAAATTCCGAACTTTCACATCCCAGTCAAAGCGAACAGCTCCGGTCAATTGCGCGTTGGCGCCGTTAAATTTACCCTTGTCGACATCCGCGAGGGAATTTAGAAATTTGGATCCGTCGGCACGCAGAAGCGTCGCGGCAAAAAAGGCCGAGTCGCAATTCAGGCGCGGCGCTGCTTCAGAAGCGAGAGCACAAAAAAGGCGGAGCGCAAAGACAGAAAGAGAAACGCGCCTCGTGACGCGCGACTCGGCGCATTTTAATTTCCGGCCCCCGTCGTCTGCCTCGTCAGACTCTTTATCTCTCTCACTCTCTGTCTTTTGAACCTTTACCTCTTCCTACGTGCACAGCTTCTTTTCAGCGTCGCCTTCCGATTCAGCTTTCCGCTCTCGCCGAGCGCCCAAAAGATTCGCACGCTCTTTTTCCGGTGGACGTCTCGAATCGAGCGTGTCGCGTGCGACTCCGGGGCTCGCACGGTATATACACACTAATTCGTTCTTTAACAAAAACCCCCCGCGATCGATCGCTCGTAATTTAACCTTACGTAAAGCGGCGCTGCGTCGCGTCGTGCTTTACATAATTGCGCAGTCGTTACCTCGTTAGACAAATATATATGTAAACAGTTTTAGAGCCCGGTGCTCTCCAACGCGGAAAGCTTTTGTCTCGCTCCTTCGAAAAAAGATTTCCGCGCGAGAGAGAGAGAGAGAGGGAGAACGCGGCGCTCGAGAATCGTATAGTTATAAATCGCGGCCGCGACGAGTAATTATAATTAATTGATAAGCTGAATTTATATGCACCGGACTGTATATAAGCGAGGCGGGCCGGTCGCCTCGATCTTGTATACACATATATATATATATGTATACACTCGTGCACGTCTCCTTGCGGTGTGCTTCATTTATCTCGTACACGCCTCGTTATTTTATATCATTTTCATCCGCAATCACGCGGCCCGCCGCGATTAATGGAGTCGATACAGACCTGTACGAATATAGCATCTAGGAAGTTGCCTTTAAAATATCGTTCACCCGATATATATATATATATAATAAATTTATCCTTGCCCGGCCGCGCGCTCTCGCGGAAAAAGCCGCCTCCCCCCCTGTTTATTGCGCTCGGACTCGGTAAAATAAAATCCCGCGGCCGGTGTGATTTATCGCGGCGGCCGCGCGGGAAAAGCGAGAGCGTTTCCAAACCCGCGACGAGGAGCCGCGCGGCGCATTCGACGACCGATGTGTTCCGAGCGACGCCCGAACGCGCCCTCCGTTCCCCCGATAATCGGCCCGTGTGCGACTGCAGACTGTTTTACGCGGCTTCTCGCCCGCGGGGGTGGATGATTTTTACTCCGCTTTGCGAATCCAGCGCTCGTAACTCCATGGCGAGGAGCGACGCGTCCGTATACCGAGCCGTGGGAGGTCGCGAGAGTCAATTTTCGACCCACGCAAGCCGATTTATCCATATACAAGCCAGCGTTGGCACCTTGAGCGAGCGGCAACCTCCTCGATCGTCGTGAATTTACAGCGGGGCTTTGAGGCCGATATGCTTGCGGTCTACCGGCGCTGCTCGCTTTGCTCGCCGTTTGGAGGTTCGTCCGAGCGGCGGAGTGCGCGCGACTCTTTAGTTTTTTTGCGGATGATTTATCGCCTCCCGGAGAGGCTGTTTTGAGTTTCGTAACAGTGGCGTTGGGAAACGGTAGTCGGTGCTTAGCAATGATACATCATGTTGTTTTTTGTTTATTGTCGAACAATGGAAACCGAATATTTTCTCAATATTTAAAAATACCGACAAATTTTTTTTTTTTAGAAATTTAGCGAATCACGCGAGAAAATTTCGAGTATTACGTTGTACAATTACGAGCACTCCGAGCTATTTCTTTTTTAATTTTTGCGCCGAACGCCTCTGCATTTTCCCATGATCTAACAATTCTTTATGTCCTGATTTCTTGCTTTTTGCCGCGATTACGTACTTTTGACTAATCACTCTGTAGCGTGAGTAGCATCCTTTACATAATAATCCTTTCCGGATCGCGACGGCTAAGATCCCGAAAATCGCCGAGCACCGCCCGATTACGCCGCGATTACAATCATTCCATCGCAATTAAAATTACATATTCCCAACCCGTGTATAACCGGGCAGTATAATTACCCGGCGAATATCGCTTAAAGCAAACGACGTCTCAATCTCCCGGCTAATTCGCGCTCTCGCATGCACGCGTTTACCCGTTTCCCTCGTGTCGTCGAGCGGAGACGTCGCTCGCATGCTAATCGACCGCCGCGGCGCAAATCCCAGACACACACTTGAGTCGAACGGGTGCATTATCGGGAGAAAACAGCTCGGGGGGGCCCGTTCGCGCGCGCTTTTCGCTATACAGTATTGCGAAAAAGGTGAAAACGCGCTTAGTTTCGAAATGAAAATCCAGGCGAAATCCAGCAGCAGCCTGCCGGCTGTGGAGCGACGGTCAACAGAAACGGTACGTCCGGGCATTTGCCGCGGAGGAAAATCGCCGGGCGTCGCTTTATGTAAACAACCGGACGGATGGATGGATCCGCGACGACGGAATCGTCAAACGGAACGGCCGCGCGGTAATCGGCGTCTTTCTCGCGGCGGTGGGTAATAATATTCCGAGCTGCTGCTGCTGCTGCCACGCGACCGTTACTATCCTCCTCTCTCTCTCTCTCGCGGTCATTGTCCACGGGAAGAGGGACGACGTAATTCGTATCGTTCTAATTTACCCGGAAGTGCAGACTGTGGAATTTGCATTTCTAATGGATCGGCGAGTTTCGCGAGGCCAAGTCCGCGGGCTTTTTAAACGCCGCTATAATTTAGGCGCATTTCCCTCGATACGATTCGTTTGATTTGAGCCCCGTTGGAGAGGGCGGAAAATGAGATTTTCGCAGGGAAATTTGAAAAATTATAAATGCACCAAATAGCTTACAAAGTTTATTTAAAAAGAAAAAAAGGCGATTAAATTACTTTTGCAACTGCCCGTTTACGAACTTTTTCGTAATGTTGAAATTCCACCGTTTTATAAAGCGAATGTTCATTTACATCTGAAAACTAGGAGCACTGCAACATCGGACGCGCAATAATCCCCACCGGGATGTTTACTTTTAACCTCGGCTACGCACATTAACTTCAAGAACTTATGATTATTAAAAGTTGGCAGAGCCAGTTAAAGCGCTCCTCGAGATCCTCGATATAAAAACGCGAACGTACTTGTTGCCGCTGCAATTGCAAGTAACCGATCGCAGCGCCTCCCCCCCAAAAAAAGGAGGACGAGCCCCGCGCGCGAAAGTCTCTCATCGACCGCCGATAAACTCTCCTCGTAATTAGATTACGCGCGCAGCGACCGAACGCGCGCCGAGGAAGTTCATCCGCGAGGCCCTCCGTCGACGTTAAAATAATGGAAAGTCAGAGACCGCTCGGCGATCCGGTTTCATAAGGCTTTAAACCCGCGATTACTACATCGTACCCACGGCGATTCCAATCTAATCGGACACGAACTCGCGGGGTATATATACTCTCGCGCTGCTCCCTCCCGATCGCCGATGTTAACTCATTATTACAATGCCAGTCGCGGCGGCGACCCGTATAGGTGATACGGAACGAATTAGGCCCGGGCCTCGATCGACTACAGGGGTAAATTGAGGTTTATAGCAAATTTTTCGCGATCGCCGCGTTACGTAAAAGCCCCCCCTGCCAGTTTGCTCGATCGCTCGCGCCGTCGCGCATTCCTTGTTACGGACGGCAAAATTGATCGAGCATCCGCGCGCGACTTTCTACGATGTACAATGCGCTCGTCGGTGCATTCGATCATTTCGCCTCTCGAAATTCCGATGTTTTATGTAATTTCGACGCGTTATATTATTCCGTCGGGTTACGGTGCGATAAATAGATTGCGCGGGGGCTTGAATAACGAGGAGAGACAAATTAACGAGCGCTCTTTCGCGCGCATAGAAATTGTGGCCGCGGCGCGGGATTAGAAACCGTGCGTAGTTTATCTGATACTAACTTGTCGGGGCGACTGAGTTATAAACGTATCTCAAATTCTGCTGTTATCCGAGGACAGGGCAAAGAGATCCGTGTTATTCTCGGACAATGGGCGTGAATTAAGATATCAATTCACCAACGAATATATAGTTAGCATTTTTTTTTTTTAGTATAGAAGCTTTTACAACTTTCACAACTGGGTTTGCTGAAATTTGGCGCGGTTTTATTAAATTTTAGCTCCTTGTCGCTTTAACAGGATCCTTCGTCCAGAGAACTATACGCCTTGGGCAATCGAAAAATTAGTCAAATTGCGAAAGCCCAAGAAGCCCACAGAGAATTGCAGCATAGGAGCGCAACCACGTCGCCCTAATTAACGTCATTCGATCCGTAATATATAATTAATCACCGTCAAAACTCCCAAATTTCCCAACGGATGTCCACCCGTGACACACAAATCGTCCGTTTCGACAGCCAGAAAACGGGAGCAAAAAAGTAGCCCCGCGTACATTACCTTGGAGCCTGCCTCTAATCGACGTCATCTAGCCGAAATTTCGCTCTCCGTGAAAAGAGAGAACGGGAGACTCAGCGGCAGCGGTTCGCGCTCATTTGCAATTTGCATGTCCCTCTCGCGCGCGGCCAAATAGAGTCGGTCTCCGCTGACTCGGCTAATGTCGTTCGTCCGCTCGTGTCAGTCGGAGGAGAGCGCAGACGCGCATTTCGCGCGCGCCTCGCGAAAGTTTCGCGCCGCGGCTGATATACTTGCGCCAGGCGGAGGTAAACGCGCGCTTTTGCGTGCGATTGAACTCGTTTTTTTTTTGCATGCTCAGCGCGAGGTTTTTATATTTATTATTTACTTGGGGTTTGAAGGAGAGCCGTTTGGCACACAATTTTGTACGGTAAAAAGTGGAGGATGGGAAATCAAGTTTGGAGTAAAGCGGAATTTTCGAACTATTTTATGAATAGATGTAGATGCGGGTGTTATTGGGACAGTCATGCGGGCTTCGAGATTTATTGATTTTGAAATCAAAGAGCATAAATTGTAAAATCATTTTGCATCTCCGATTTCAGTACAATAGAAACAACATTTACAACGGCACGTAAATAATCTCATTAAACAAAGTATCCCGCGCGTCTCTGCCTATATTCGTAAGCAACTCTCTAAAGCCCAGCGTCAATTCCAGCGGCCCGACACAATACAAAAATCCTCGAATATTAAAAGAAAAACATCGCACCGCATTCTTCAGCCACTGAACTCGAGCATCCGCCAAGAAAGCGGCATAAACAATTCCAATACCCTCTCCGTTCAGGAGCGAGCATTCAATCCCTCCTCGAGTATATATACACGGCATTTCCCAGATTTCGCGCATAGCCGAACTACGCGCGCGCATTCCTTTTCCAGATTTCGCTTTCCGGGAAATGCATTACCCGATGCATAAAGCCGAGGCGCAGCTCTCGGTTCCGAGTTTGTATAACAGCCGGCGGACAGAAAGAGAGAGAGGCGAACTCGAACTCTCGATATAGCCTCGTCGAGTAACCGAATATTGTATGTATATACGTCGATAAGAATCGGTCAATATTGCGATAAGGTCATAAGCGCGGGGAGCCGGGACGCGTAATTGCGTTTCGTAAACACCGACGGATGGCGTTCTTCGGGTCTTTCGTCGTCGGCCGGGCTCCTGCGCGCGCGTTTTTTCACATGAATCAATTATCAGGAACGAGAATGGCGTTTGTTGTCGGGGGATTAGAAAGTGATTTTACATGTGATTGTGCATAGTTTAGTGAACGCCGCTTCTAATTTCCTTGGCTGCTCGCTTTCTCGGACTGACAATGGAAGCTTTATCAGATTAATGTGAGCTTGAAAGTCTTTTTAGAAAAAATGTGTTCAGTTTTGACGAGGAAATGAAAGGGTTAAGGAAGACAATTGTGAAAATAGGTAATGCGAATGATGGGCATTTTTATAATGTTCCTGTGTCAAGATAAGATATTGTACAAAATATATACTCAAAAAAATTAAAACAGGAGAATTTCGTTTCTATTTAATATCTTTAAATCGAGACTTTTCAATCATTAAACGCGGAAATTTCATTATTTTAGTTCTAAAGCATCCACATTTTCCCACCTTGGTGAATTTTGAAACTCCCGCGCCGCTTAGAACGCTCTTCCAATCAATCTCCACCTCCATTCTCCGTCGCCTAGGCATCGTTAAGGCCGCACTAAAAAAAAAATCGCAATCTACCCCAGAAACGCTCTTACCCACTTTCACCCGAAGCATATACAATATCCATCCATCCCGGGCATTCCCACGGAAGCCCCGCTTACGACCGTCGCTCTTTCCGCCGCCGGTCTACATAATCGATCGCCACGCAAAATCCCAGCTCGCGCATTGCCCAATCGAACGGCGCTCTCCCCGGCACGCGATATTCCCGCGTCTCGCGGCGCGCGGGGGCGCTGTCTATATAATGCACAATCGGCTCGGGTTTCGGACGAAACAGGTTTCGGCGACTCGCGACTCGCCGCCCGTAACCGTATAACCCAGAACCCCAGACGCCGCGGCGGCGTGTCGCGTTTCCATATCGCGCGCGCGTCGTCGCTCTCTAATGCCGCGTTTCGGAGAGGCGCGGGGAGAGAGACGCGGGAGATATCTCCTGGATTATCGACGCAGCGCGGCGCGCGGCTTCGTTCCCGAACGAGAGAGCTGACTTCCCGATGCGCGCGCGATTGCGCAATATATTCCGGCCGACGGGTGTATATCGGTACGCGGAGAGAGAGAGAGAGAGAGAGAGAGGAGGAATCGAGTACGGGACGATCGGTAGCCGACGGGGAACGAGGTTTTTGTTTACGGCTGCGAGAGTCGATCGGTTATGCAATCGGCGGTCGAAGACGGGGGGGCTATTAATAGAGACGGGATGATGAAGACGAGGCTTCCTGTCGGTGAGTCTGCGGCGGTCAAGAATTAATCATCCATACGATCGAGGGATTGGGGAGCGACGGGATCGGTGGGCTTTTAGGTCGGCGAATGATGCAATTAAGGAAGTTCGGAGTTTATTAGAAACTAAAGTGGATTTAATGCAAATCGTATGAAGTAAATGTACGCTTAATAGGCTTAAACGTACTTTAAGACGCTTATAAGTTTCTTAATGATAGTAATAACTTTCTAATGTTAAATCATTGTTTCTTTCTTGGG
Source organism: Ormyrus pomaceus (assembly GCA_900474385.1). Taxonomy (NCBI): domain Eukaryota; kingdom Metazoa; phylum Arthropoda; class Insecta; order Hymenoptera; family Ormyridae; genus Ormyrus; species Ormyrus pomaceus. The sequence continues at coordinate 9,188 of UCOM01000127.1, forward strand.
TTCAATGTTTGTATATGTGACTAAATACTTTTTAAAATTCTTAAATACATAGCATTTGTCACGGTTTAATGATAATTATTTTACCTGGTGTATTATCCTAATGAAACATATTATTTTTTTTTTTGCTACAACAGTTTTCATCAACAATCCAGAGTTGAATTTGATCATGAAGTTTTGTTATTGCAAATATTAGATTATAAAACAATAACACACAAGACTTACATTTACTAATTTTATTTTCTTTATTATCCTTGCTCACATCGACTCCCTTTATTTTACCGGACAAATCACTTCGTTACTCTCCTGCCGACCTATAATCGAACCGACTCGGCAGAGTCCGCGCATAAATATTCTAAAAAAAAGCCGCGATCGAAAAGCCGCGGCGAGCTCCAATTTCGCCTCTCCTCGCGGCGGCGGCGGCGGCGACCGCGGCTCAAAAAGTCGAATTGACATCGGTCACGGATTCATTGGCAATCGGTCGACGAGAGAGAGACAGAGAGATAGAGAGACCATTGAAAAGTCGTAGCACACTTTAAACGCTCGAGCAAACAATTAAGCAGTCCGGATGCGGGACATTTGGCTCCATGCAAATGCCCGCAGCGCCGCCCGATTATCTGGGATTGGCAGTCGCGCTCAGCCCGCCTATGGGATCGATCGATTTCGAGTTGGCGCGCCGGTCTACCCGTGTGTGCGTGTGTTGGTGTATGTGTGTGTGTTTGCGAGTGGTGCATCCTGCCGGAAACGGATACGAGGCGCCACGCTTCGCTAAAGCTCACCCCGCGAGTCGCCATTGTCGATGCCGCTGCTTCTGAATTATGTAATTACTCGTGCTGGTGTGTGTGTGTGTGTGTGTGTGTGGTTTTTAGTTTCGTCGGGAAGATAGGTTGTTGCTTTTTTTTTGTTGGTAGGAAGTTTTGAGCGATGTGGACGGCAAGCTTATTGCAGGTACGTTGGGACACGGCCGGAGCGTGACAATGTTTTTATGAATGGACGTTATTATTATGGCTGCTGGGTTGTGATGAAACTTTTTACGGTGCAATATGTTTTTGAAACGTGGGTGACTTTCGGACGTTCTAATTAAGTTGGGCTCTTTAATCGGGTCAACTGCTTTTGAAAAGGGACTTCTGAACTATACAAAAATTATTTCTCGTATAATTAAAAAGCGGATAAAATAATAAAGTATAAAAATTTAAATGAAAAAAAAAAATCATTTTACAACAGTTAGTTTCCACAATCCGAGCACACTAACGAGAGACGGTCCGCGAATTCCAAGAAAATAAATTGATTTAGCAGCGGCATAGGTGTAAAACACATCCATCACCGGCTGACTACACGTTTCCTGCTCGTATAACGCACTCGACATAGCGCCGCAATAAAAATAGCTTCTGCGCATTCTCTTATGAAACGAATATACACACTACGATACGAATCCAATTACAGCATCGAATTCTAAAGCTCGAAGCGACGCAGAAGGAAAGAAAAAAAAAAAGAGCGCCGCCTGGAAACAATCGTTGCGCAACGCCCGACAGTCATTAGCTTGTCGTTTCACATGATACAGTTTTTCGCCGCGATTCGCGTTATCGGTCGCTCGGATCTCCGCGCGCGGCCTAGCAAACCAAATCCCAGCAGCCGCGCGGCGGCGGCGGATTTCCTAAGGCTCCCGAATTCGACGCACGCCCGCGCCTCCGCGCGCGTAAACCTCGCCGGAGGCGCGCGATAAAAATCGCGACGAAGCAGGAGGAGACGCGCGCGCGCGCTTCTCGGCACGTGCTGCACGCGCGAGGTGTGTGTATATACCTCGACCGCGGCCGAAGTGTCGCCGCGCCGCGGTTCCTGAAAAATTTATGGATCGCTGCGATTACGGCTGCTTCGCGAGAGAGGGATTTGCATTGGGAGGTTCGCCGCGCGAGTTAGAGGCCTTTCTATTGTTTATCGGTGAGGCGGTTGTTTATTGATGAATAAGTGAAACCGACTGCATTAGCATTTAGAGTTATTTTTAACGTTCGGTTAGCCGCACGAAGTTTTTCGATGCGCAAGGCTGGGAGAGCGGTGTGTTACGGAGAAGTCGTTGCATAAATATATATGTGCGCGGGCAATTGACTTGTAAATCGACGCTTTAAGACATTTCGAGCTGGACCCGTGTTATTGTTGGGCTGGAATCTCTTATTGGAAGTTAATTATTTACCGATTCAGACGTTCGATTGCTCAAGGAAAGTGAAAAGATGCATACATATATTTCGAGCTCCGGTGTCTTCTTGTTTTCGTCCTTCGCTCGGCTCGAATTGCTTCTTGAAAAAACACTTTGCCTCCTTTTATTGCGTACCGAGAAGCGAAAAATTTGCTTTAAATTCTTGAAAAAAAGAAAAAAAAAAAGACTGCGAGAAAGCGTATATCAGCATACATTTAAAGTAGACGTATGTAAAGCGGACAAACTATTTCATGCATGCAAGAAACCAAAGTCAACATGTTATACGCTCTCATTGTTCCCTCGGCTTTATAAACTACTTTACTTGAAAAGTTCAGCCGCGGATCACTAAAACTCGCGTCCACCAGAGTCGACCGTATGTCACGGCGACACTTTTTTTCTCCGTCGAAACTGCACAAGATGTACTCCGGCGAAACGCCGGCAAGCCGGTCTAACGAGAAAACGACAAGAGCTCGGACGGCAAAAATCTTATCTCCACTCTCCCATTTGAATGTAATAAAAGCGGCCTATACTGTTAGCTTTTAAGGGGAGACGCGCGGCGAGCCGCCCGGCGACAGTTACAGCAATTACTTGCAGCCAACTGTCCCTGCACTTAAAAAGCCCGTAACTTTCACTGAGCAGCGGCTACACGGCGGCTCTCGCGCGTGTATATAACAGTAAACCCGATAAAAACTCGCTCGAAAAACTCCTCTCTCTCCCTCGGACACCTCTCGGGAACCCGATGAATTCGTCAATTAAAGGCGAAGAAACAAAAGAAGGCGCTCGTCATTATCGCTGCACGTCGCTCAGGTTGAACGGCCTCTCTCGCAACGCCCCGTGAGAGAGAGAGAGAGAGAGATAATGGCTCCGGGACGCACTTGGCGAGCAACCTCAGAGCTGCCCTGAGTTTTAACCGGATTAGGAAGCCAATCGAAGAAACAGGCCCAAGAGCAAGCAAACCCTTTCTCGTGCGTCGAACTCGCCGAAGGATATTCCGCGGACTCGCCGGAGCCGCTTATCGCGGCTCGGCTCGAGGCGGTTCGCGAAAATTTAGCGAGGCCTCGTTCCTTCGAGCGTCGAGCTTTTACGAGCCGAGGCCCAGGTATCTTTACGGCCTTACGATGGAGACTCGCGCCGACTGCGAAATATTAATAAGGCGGATAATTTAGAAAATTGGATTTTATACGCCCGTCTATTCGCTGCTCGCGGGTTCTTGTACGCTGCAGCCTTGCTTTAAGTATGCTCTGCGTATGAAAAATTTTCTGCCGACAGAAGTACTAGTTTCTTTTTTATAGGAGGTCTGAAATGACAAAAAATAATTTTAAAATCGACAATCTTAATTGTAAAATCGATGTCTTATACCTTTTTTAAATACGCAATTCCTTAAACATTATCCAATAGTTTACGTTTCGCAATATCTTAATCTGTAATCTCTTTCTCTGTTTCAGGTAAGTTATGGTGTTCGATCCTTCGCGCACATCGAACGGCTTAGTGAGTATATAATTTATGCCGCGGAGAAAATCATAATACAAACTGGCGATTTCGTTACTTCAAGTGACCGCGATAAAAGTAAAGGTTGAGTCACTTATCGGATTACTCGGGTTTTACAAAAGGTGCGTTTCTCTAATTAGCGTCTGGAATCAATCTGTTTTCTATTTACTTTCGTTTTCCAATTATCACCGGTTTATCTTAACGTTGTAATTAACGCTTAGTAAACTTATTATCACTGCTTTCACGCCTCCTCTCTTTACTTAGAATTTTCGTTGGCAATCTCAAATAAACTGCTGCATTGTACATTTCCTCTCCAATATTTAAGTTGATCATTCGATATACTAAATTAAAATCGTTACACAATAAGTTGCATTTCGCGTATAAAATAAATCAGCTCGGCAACTCCGCGAGTCAATTTATTTCAACGAGATTAATTGAAGTACATATTAAGCGCGGATCGGGAGAGAGAAAAAGAAACGTCAGCGGCGGGGAACATTTCGCGCGGCTTATATGCGCATTCATAAAAGCATGCGTGTTGATACAAAAGGCCGATAAGGCCTTCTATTATACCTAAATAACTGCTCGGAACAGAAACACCCAGGCTCCGTAGCTTGACCGCGGATAAAACCGTGCACTTTGCAACGCTCTACAAATCATCGGAGGAGAGAGAGGCGGCGAATAACAATGTCCGAATTCGGATAGGAAGCTAACGCGAACCGTTACCGGATTCTCCGCCGCGCTTCGCCTCGTAATAATTGGCTTCGTCGAAACTTTGGGCGCAAATTAACGCGGGAAGGAGGTGTTGCGGCTTCGCGAAAGACGCGGCGGGGGGCTGTAAAAGGCCGGTGAGTCGGTGGCTCGGGTTGCATGCGAGGGATGCCGATGCGAGCTGTTTACTCGACATGGAAATAATCTGTTAAGTGGGGCTTTTTCCGCTGGGGAATGACTAAAAATAGCGGCTGCATTTAGGAGTTGTGTTTGAGGAGTAAATAGGCGCTTAAAACTTTCGTTTACTTGTAGTTTCGCGTCGGTATACGGACGTGCGCATTGTGTAGTCGGAAACTCGCGAATTTTAGTATTCCGCCTATTTAGGTGTGAATAATGAGAGATTTTCGGAATACTAATTAATTTTAGAAATCTTAATTTTTTAAACGATTCCTGTAAGTCATTTTTAAAAGGAAAATGCACGTTATTGCACATTTATGTATATTAGTAACATCGGCTGACGCATCGTATTTAAATAAATTAAAAACAAACAAATGGACCATTAAAAAATGTCGCTACAAACTAAAAAGCGAACTTAGCAATGCAAATCAATTTCCATACCCGCTGCGACATCATCATTCATTACCCCTGTAAGAAGCAGTTTTTCCTCGCTTATTAAAAAAAAAAAAAGAAGAAAAAAAGAACCCGTCGACGTCTCTCACGTGACGTCTGCACGCGACCGCGTACACACACACAGAAGCTCGGCGCCTCGCGATATAATTTCGCGAGAGAGCCGCGAATCGCCCGAAGCGCGGCCGCCAGCACGCTTTTCGCGCGCACGCAAGTACATAACAACCTCTGGCCGGCTGCTGCTGCTGCCGCTGCTGCTTCGGTATTCCGCGCGCGCAGCTCGGCGGCTCGACTGTCCTCGATTCCCATATAATTATGAGCGATCGGCAGCCGAATGTAGCCATCGGTGAAATTCCTCGGCCGAGAGCCACTTACGACGATCTCGCTCTTCGGCTTCTTTATTTCGAAGCCGCGGCTCTCGGCGCGCGGGCTTCCTTTGTCTTTATATATACCGGGAGGAGGAAATCAATTCGCCTCCTCGCCTCGAATGCGCGGGAGATCGGTATCGTCTCTCTTTGCTTTTTTAGCGCGTGACGTTTCCAGGGAGGGAGGGGAGGGGGATTCTCGGGCGTTCATTACCGCCGTTAAAACGGCGGAGATTTACATATAAAAAAAGACGAGGCATTAAAATTTATTAGCCTCCTGTACGGAGCCGCGACTGGAGCGCGGCTTTATTTTTCTGCACTAAATGTGTAAGGAGCCTCTCGGTCTCGCGTGAAATCCGTATTATGTTACAGTGTACAAGGTTTCGCGAATGTTGCAGCCGGGGTTCGAGATCTTCCCACAAGTGAACCAGCTGCCGCCTTCCGGAACATCTGTTCTTAAGGAATTTACTCGCTCGATCCTTTTGGATTTCGTTTTTACTGTTTTCTGCATATTAAGATAGTTTTAAAAAATGATTTATTTTACAAATTGAATTTTAATACAAAGTTCCGACGTTTTGCAGATTTACCAAAATTCAATTTTAACTGTAAAAATCTAGAAGAATTTATTGCTCTTTATATGAAATCTTGTATTAAAAATGAGAATTAAATACATATTAAATCTTGTCTGGAGAAGCCGGAAGTAGGATTCCATTTACACAAAGTTTCGTTAACGGTACGGGATCTTAAAAATGTTCGCATTAAAGAAAGACGTAAGAAATGCATTGCTCCGATGCGAGCAGAATTTCTTAAAAAGATATTAAGAAACAATGTTTCTCAAGTCATGAAACAAGTTTCTTAAAAAGTCGATTACGTGATTTTTATATACGCGCCGAATACATACGTACACATTCACTTCGAAGGATATCGGTTTATAAAAATTACAATGATTCTTCGTAAAATATGATTGAATCGAAAAAAAAGCGGCGATTGCGTCATAAAACCGTAATTTATTAACCGAGTCACCGGCGAAACATTAATAAAAGGGCTGCCGAAAAAAAAGAACGAAACATCCGCAAACCCGTTTTTTACTCAGAAAACGAAAGTCTAGGTCATTTTCGCGCCGATCGATCATCGAACATATCTCGAGCATCGGTCGCGATTTCTCCGCTCCCCGCCGCCGGTCGAAAACCGTGTTCCTCAAGGCCGCGCCGCGCGCGGGATCTAATTAAAGCAGGGCGCTCTTCTGTCTCTCTCTCTTGCGCGCGCGAAGGAAGTAATTAAGGCACAGCTCGCGCCTGCATTTCCAGCTTGGTGCATAAGTAGGCGGGTGCCTAAGCGCGCGGCTTCGTTACGTCGATGATGATGATGATGATCGCGATGATGATGAGGGGAATCCCTGAGCAGCGCTCCTTTCTCAAGCAGTCGAATTTAATGTACGCTTGGACGGGGAAAAGTCTCTTAATTAACGCGCCTTTTGTTCGGCGCGCCCGCCGAGGGAGAGTTTCGTCGTAGCTCATTTTTTTCTCCTTTTCGCGAATCCGCGGGGCCCGCTAATCATCCCGAAAACGACGCTGCGAACTCGCGCGTCGTTAAGGGACGAGCCGCTTTTTAATAATTGAACCGCGCGGACGAATATTGGCAGCTGGCTTGCATATTGCAGCCTCGCATCTCGGAGGCTGTACGTGTATACGTGACGGCGGTCTCGCACCTGTTCCCCCGCGGAAAGAATTCCCGATATAATCCGCATTCTAAAATTTCTCAACCGGCCGCCGGGCTGCTGCCGGGAATGGAAAGGAGCCGGTCCGCGCACTTTCGTCGTGTGTATATATATATATAATATAAGTGTACCAGCACGCGTATATACGAGCGCAAACGAGACCGGCCTTGAAACACCTGCACCGAATGAATCAGGCGATTGACGGAAAACGAAGGGGAGAGAGAGAGAGAGAGAGCCGATGTGCTTGCGTAACGAGCGAGGATACAATTAACGCGTCGTCTTCATTGTTCGGGGGCAGCGGGAATTGCCGTGAGGTGGCCCTGGTTTCTTTTTTTTTTTTTTCGACCGAGGCGAAGAAGGTACTGTTAGAATCGGAGGGCTCTAATTGCGATTCGGAATTGAATCGTCAGTCCGTTTTTTTTTTTCGGAGGTCGAACGAGGAGGATGAGAATCGTTTTAACGCGCTTTGGGAGGAGGCGAGGGATTATGAGCGTGCTACGTGCGAGATAAGGTCGGAATGGTTAAACAAGGTTTATCGAAATTTTGAAGGTCAGCTTTAAGCGAGTGGAGATAAGTAAGACTAATCTTTCTAATCTTTCGGAGTCCTTAGGTTTTTAATGTTTGCTTAAGAAACACTACAATTTAATCAGCTGCGTTGAGTATTTCCTAAATGGCTACATCGACTAAAAAAAGTTTTAAGCTTATATTTTGAACAAGCTTAAAAACTGATACTTACTTCCAAAGGATCTTATCAAAAAGAAATTAAACGAAACTTTTTCAAAACTACCCCCCAGAACAGATTAAATCTTGGCTTAACCGACGCAAACTCGCATGTCCCAGCCCCATCACCAGTTCCCCAAAAACTTTGCCGAACGCGACCGCTATCACCCGGCCATCCTTACAATCGCACGAATATCACACGCTCGCGCACCATCCTATTCGTCACCTCCTCGACCTCGTAATTCCCGGCTATTCTAGGATCCCCCGCCTGACGTGATCAGCCGCCGTACGCGAAAATCCTAATCCCATTTGCGTACAACAAAAGGAAGCTAAGAGAATCTCCGCGGCGAAGTTCGCCGCTCATGACTGACGCCAATTTGCCGGCGGGATATCCCCGAAAAAAGAAAGAAAGAGAAAAAAAAATGACTCGCGTTTCATCGAACTCCGCCGCCGCCGCGTGTCGCGAATCATCATCGGAGCGGAACCAGGTCGGGTCGACGTCGACGACGGCACCGACTGGCACCCGGAACGCGCTCCGTATATATAGAATACACGTGCCGAAACTGATGTTTGTAATATTTAATAGATTATACCGGCCGCGGCGGTAGAAAACAGTTCGCCTCCGCAGAAACGTATCCACCTCCCGCGTCGGAAGTCGGTGTTTAGCTCGGTTCCGGTTTGCTTTTCCTTCTGCCGACATGTGTGATCTCGTTCGGCTCGTGTACGGGCTTTTCAGTCCTTTGTTTCTTCTCTTTGTGCCGGCGGCGCAATCGGTACCGAGAAGGAATGGATTTTTCCTGTTTTGCGAAAAATGATAGTGTGTGTATGTTATAGTGGAGGTGCCGCGCGTCGAGTTTTATTGGCACACGCGATCTGTTGATAGAGCCATTACGGAAATTACCGAATTGAGCTAGATTTATTTAGCGAGTGGAGTTGTTAACGACGAGAGTTCGAGTTTCGGCGGATTAGTTTCTGAGTAGGTAGACAAATTTAAAATTGAAGCATTTTTAACCTTATTTGAAATTAATTATGATGGATATTATAATTTTTAGACGAAAAACAAAATAATTTACAAATATTTTCGAAAAATAATAGATTAGCTCGTTTCAAATAGAACCGCAAGGCTGCTTCATATATCAATCTTTGAAACAATCTCAGATCGAAAAGTCACAGTGAAAAACTGCTGGAACAATGATCCCGTTATCTTTTGGACACTTTAAGTGTTCGTTTTCAAATGCCGTTTGAAGATAATCATTTCATTCCGAAGGTTATTAAATCAAAGATTGAGGTCGCCTCTTAAATGCACTTGTCTAATTTATGGTAATACCTGTAACTACAAATAAAACTTTTGAATTTCGTAATCTTCTTGTGTACGGTTCTTTTTAAAGTTTGTAATATAATTACTTGCGAAGTTCTCGGCCGTTGTATAAAAAGTAATATTAGGACATTTTAAGTGAATCAATTATAGATTTTGATAATTGCTAACATGTGAAACTATCTTAGGATGATAGTTGGTTATTTTTTTCTTGCGTCATTACTCATTCGATGTTGCAATTTCAGAAGCTTACGGAAGATTAAGGTAAGATCGAGTAAATTTAGACATTTTTTTTTTTAAAGAAGTTATGTTCAATACATTTTGTAGACGTCGAAAATGGCAGATTTTTCGTTTTTAAACTTGCGACGTGCCTTTCTGTAGAAGAGTCTAATTTAACGTTGTAAGATATTTCAGAACAGTTTATTTTTAGCACAAAGAAACTTACTTGGCAAGTGGCTTCTTCGGTAAATTATAAAACTTTATTCATACTTCAAAATAAACCAACAGAGTTTTTACAAGCATTCCGGCATATTACTCGCGTATAAACATAGATTCTAATGAAACTCTAGGGACTCCTTCGCGGCCTCAAATAATGAAACTCACCATGCATAACTCATTTGAATAGGCTATGGTTAAAGATAAGCCTTATTTCACTAAATTTATGCGAAATAACGCAGTGATGAAACTTGGCATAATTCAGAAGACGTGAAAGTGTATGAGCGTAAACTTAAACTTGCTTTATTCGGTTTTTCAATGTTTTAACAACTTCTTTGTCTTTTACCCGGAGTTAAGCAGGTCGAGCAGAAAGTGGATTTTACGTACATTTTTAAAAATGCTACGTCTAACTTATCGACGAAATGTCAGAATGAAAAAAAAAGCATCAACTCCGAAACACGCGCAGCTCCCAAAATTGTGCAAGAGCACTCGAAATCCACAGCCTTACCTTCCAGCCTTGCGTTGAGCAATCAATCTCAAATTCAAATCGATCAGCGCCTCGTTATTCCCGTCTGCTCTCCCAACTGCGATCGCCGTCAAATATAAAAGTCCTTGCAAAGTGTAAAAAAAAAACATCGATCCCAGCCGTTCTCCCCCCCCTTCGATTCCAGTCGATTCTGTCATCGCCCCGCGATGCAGCACCTCTTTCTCTCCGTCCGCGCGACATAATATCCCCCGAGGGCCGGGAAAAATTCGCCGCGGTCTCTTCTTGCGCAGCTCGACTCCTCGGTGTGTTTGATTCGTTCGACCGCGCTCCGCGAAAGGAGAGCGAGCTGCGACTCTCAAGTGCACCTATACGCATACATGTATATATATACGTACACGTACGCGAAAAGAGGCGTCTGCTCTGAATCGAAATCACCTAGGCTCCGATCGAGCGTCGAAGCCAAGGCTCGCGCATTCCTCGTCCGTGCCATTGCCAAGTGAAATCTACTTGGCATTCACGGGCCTTTTTGCCGCCTCGCGGAGGAGGAGAGAGAGACCCTTTTCCTCTCCGTCATTTGTCGCGCTGCGGCGAGCCGAGCGGCTTTATCGTGCCCTCGCGAGAATATCGTGTTGTCTTTAGATACGGAGAGCGATGTTTTCTCTCGTTACATTTCCGGTATGACGTCGATATCGGTAAAAACCAGAGTCCGAGAGTCGATATATATAATTCCAAGGTGGATCGAATCTTAATCTCTTTTCGTCGCTCGTACATTATCGAAATAAGCCCCTGAATCACTGTCAATAACGCACTTCCTGACAGCGCTTATATAAAAAAAAAAGCGAACAAATATTCCTCCCGCTCGCCTTAAAAGCGCGCGGCTCGACATTTGTCCCCGCGACGTACAAAGTCCCCCTTTGCACGGCCATTAGAAGAGCTCACTCGGCGCGGGTCGCGCGCGCCTGCATAAAAAATCAGGCGCGCCGATCTCTCCCGCGAGAGAGAGAGAGAGAGAGCCTTGCCAAGTGCCAAGGCCGGCGAGCTTAGGAGCTGGAATCTCCGGCGTTGACCGGCTCTTTAAAAGACTATCGGCGCCAACGCTCGAGACCCGCGTTCTTACGTAACGGCCCCCCGGCAGACATACATGATGTATTCCGCTTCGTTACGGGAGCAGTGATCGGGAGGGGTTTGTCAGCTGGCCGCAAGGAGTTAGTCACGAGAGCGCGGCGCGAAAAATATTTGCGTTGGCTCTCGATCCGTCGCCGATAGGCAAATTAGGCCTCGGAGAGGTTGAGACACAATTGCGCGGCTTTGACGAATTCGCGAAAAGGAGAATATATTATTTATGTGTTGCACGCCGTTCGCTTAGTCGAGCGGAACGTCGTTAGAATTTCATTCTCTCTCTATTTCTCGAGACGCGAGCCGCGTTTTCGGACGGCAACAATGGGGACTAGCAAAACGACGCGCAATAATCCTTGAAATAAGCGCGCGCGCGGCGCAAGAACGCCCTTATAACCTTGATACGGATCGATGGACGGGGCTGTCTGTTTGATCGATATAAACTTTTCAGCCTCTGCGAGCGGCTTCGTTCTCGCGTTGCGGCGCGTTTCGTGTATCACGAAGCGAGACTTCGTGCGCCGCCGAAGTCGCCGTGCTTCGCCAGACCGAGGCGAGGGTAAACCTTTTTTTTCTTTTACTCGGAAATCTGCAATGTTAATTATTGCGCTTATTAATGTTTTTTTTTTCTTATTAATGTTTCCGTAAGCATATTAATTAGCAGAATTCTCCTGCTAAATTATAGCGAAGTAAATAAAGAAGCTCGAAACGAAGCTCGTCATGCGTTTCAAACGAGTTTATCACCGGTACGTAAAGCTAAACGCCAAAATAAGAAGTAATACCTCCGACACACGCGCCTCCAAATTGAAATTAGGATTTTCTCCGCGGGCATCGTATCACTCCCGAGTCATCTATCATCACTTTCTATTTTTCCCCGACTGCTCCCCCGCTTCCGCGTCTAATCTCCGCGGAATCGATCGGACCAGCCCGGAAAGATGGACTCACGAGGCAGTTTTAATACACCGCCCAAATCGAGAATCCCGCAGCTCGGCCGTACGTCCCGCCGCGCCGCGCTGTAATTCGTTTCGAATCCCAGCGCCGGCCGTTAATTACGAGAGGCGCAGGCGTTGCCTCGCGTGCGCGCGCGCGCTCTCCTTTTACGAGCATCATCCGCGAGAGAGAGGCCAGAGCTCGGAAGAGAGCCGTGCATCCGGACCGAGGTGCGTGCGCATTTTTTTTCTTTTTTTTAAGCGCGGCTCGTGGCTCCGAGGGCGTCTCTGTGTGGGATCGGGAGGCGCTGGCAGGAAGTGTAGTGGTTGCAGTTGGAGGGGAACGCGGAGAGTTTTTGCGATTCGAGGTGGAAGCTTGTTCGGTGGGTAATTTATGGAGGGCGATTAGCTTGTTATTTCGATCCGACTGTATTACCTTGACGATAGATTTTGAAATTACGTTTGAGACTGAGTTTTTTTTTTAAATTAGGCTCTCGTCGTTGAATGAATGTTTTTCGATCTTATTTCGAGACAATTTGAAAATTGAATTCATTAATCTCCTTCTTACAAATACTTCGAAAGGCGGCTTTTCGCAGGCAATTTAACTTCAAATTGAAGTGGAAAAGTAGCACCGGAGCAGTAACTCTAATAGATTAACTGCGGACGGAAACTTTTTCAAAACGTCAGTCGAGCGACCGACGCGCAATGTAAATCAAAGCGTACGGTAAACCTCCTTTAAAAAAAAAAAAAAAAAAACTCAGCCGTAAATAAAATCCGCGCATAAAGAGCGCCGCTACACTTATATTCGCCGAGAGTCTACATCCCCGCAGCAACAATGACAAGATGATGAATTAACCATATCAGCGGCGTCATTAACCGAGGCTAACCTACTTGACTACCGTCGGCAGTCGCGCGGCGCATTGCGCGCGCTTCCATCCCTTCCCGCGATATGATCCTCGCGCATGCTGCCGCCTTCTGTAAAAGAAATCGCACCACCTGTAACTGTACCTCGCGGTTAACTCTCTGCTGTAGTTTTACGGTTCTTTTCTCTCGCTCGCACCGAGAGAGAGAAAGAGAGAGAGAGAGATGAACGAAGCGTTATACATCTCGGGCCGCGCTGGAAAGAGAGAAAAAAAATGATTCGAGAACGCGGATTCCACGGAAATGCATCCGCTAAACGCCTCTCTCGCGTGCGCAATTATGAAAATCCGAGGATCCAGCCGGCGCGCGCTTCCTATTATTTATGACGCCGCGAGAGAGGTGCACTCGATACACATCGGCCCCGGCGTGAAAGAGATTTGCACTTTGTGCGCGCGCGCGCGCACACACCGCGGACGAGGAAACGCGCGCTCATCGTCCGTGCGGATTTCTGTTAAAAAAAGAAGCGTAATTGGGAGTTTACGTAAGAGGAGGAAGCGCGCGGGGAATTCAGGCGCAATTAGATTTGTTTTAATTAAACGGGCCGAGGGGATTTATCGAGGCTAATTACATCGCGGCCATCGATGTATGATTTATCCGCCGATCGCGGCGGAGTTCGCGCTCGGAAGATAACTTTTCGAGAGTCACTGCCGGGGCATTCAGTCGACGCCAAGGCAAACAATGCGCGACCGCTCGAACGGAAGAAACGTCGAAAGGATAATGCGCCGAGGTGTGGTTGGTAAGGCCCCCCCCCCCCGACTGCACCTTCAAGTCCTTGGCAATGTCACGAATCTTCGGCTTTAAACGGTCCGCGTTAATTAGCCTCGGGACACGCGAGCGTTTTACCGCGCCGCGTCCGAAGGAATTATTACTCGTAACTTAGCAATTCGCAGTACTTTTATCGCGGCGAGGCCGCGATAAAACTCAATCCAATCGACGCACCGTAGGCCGTTTGTGCACAAATTATTGGAGAATCCCATTAAAGAGACATTAGCCGCGGGCGTACGGCGTTTTAATCAGCTTGCAATGACGTCTTTTGCCGTGTGTGTTTCTTCGAGTATACTCGTGATTTCTTTGACTTTAGCAAAAATTAGCTATGCGTCGCGCTTCGCGCTACACGAATAATTAACGAGAGACGTCTTTTTCAATTGCAGCGAAAAATTCTCAGACGCGCGTAACGTCGAAACACCTCAGGAATTCGACGTAATGATTTTATTTTGTTCGCGTGATTCATCCACATCGAGTATTATAGTTTCCTCGTGTGCTTTTACCGTATTACACTCGCGGTATAAGCCGCACACATACACCGGATAAATATATTTTCCATGCTAATATTTGAATTAAAAATTGTACCGCCACATCGAGTACGGAGAAAAGTAAAAGCCAGCGTCCCAATACTCGGCGGGCACGACTCGTTGTACATTCAAGGTCCGCGCAAAGAGACAAAACAATAACGATTTAAGCTCGTTTCAATATTCCTTTGTTCGGCCTCCGTCGATTGATCGTTACGTTTCTTTTCTGTTACAGGTGAGTTATCAAAACGGCTGCTTTCTTAAATCTTCCGCTGACGTAAGTTCTAATTGCACATTTTTACGACCGCCAATGCAACGCAGTGCACACACAACGAGGCTTCTCCTCCTCCTTTTTTTTTTCAAAATAACAGTACCCTAATTAGCCTCGAGACCCAGCCTTCGTTACCCAACCCCCCAGCAGTCCCATTCGATCCTCGAATCGTGGGCAATAACCAGGGCTAATTAATTAGCCTCGGCGATCCCCCCCTCCCGCAAAAACGCTCCGCGCAGAAACGTAACTCGCGAATTCCGGCGGCGACGATGACACTGGGCCGCTTCGGGCGGGGAGGGGAATATCGGGATCACGGTTGCGCAACGGGTCCATGGCCAGAGCGGCTCGTCGACGGCGGGCGACTCGTCGACGAGAGAGAGAGAGAGATTCTCCTTATACGCCGGCGTCGGGCCGATCGATAAATTCCATAACGGGGGAACGCGAGCAGGGATTATGTAAAGGCGAGCCGCGCGCGCGGGTACTTTCGATTCCAGATCGTTCGCTCGTAAGAATTCACCTGCGAGCCGCGGGGTCGGGAGGGAGTTTAGAGGATGGACGAGGAACCGGCGGGTTTCGGAGATTTGACGAGTGAAATTGAAGAGCGTCGACTGTTTTTGGGTCCTTTGGTTTTTGTTAGAGGTGATACTTGTACTGTAGTTTATTACATTTACAAGAGAACCATTTATTACGTCATTCGTATTATGTACATAAAAATATTCGCGAATAAAATAGAGCACTTGAGTTTGTTAATAATCGTGTCTTCGCACAGAAGTTAACCGAGTTCCCGCCGCCAGTTTATTTTTCGTTCCACCTTCTCGAGGCGAAATTTTGCAATTTCATTGAAAACGAATTTGCGAGATACATATATATATGTATACACGGCGTCACTCGTGACAAATTGGATTTCTCATTGGCCGAAGAGGTTTTTGTAATCCAATTGCCGCGCGGATCGATAGGCGAATGAACGTCTTGTCTGGGGTCAAGGTCCCCCCTGCCTCGATCGGCTCCTCCCGCCTCTCCCGGCGCGGCGTCTCTCCCCCGGTGACATTAAGTCGATCGAGCACCGCGCTAAACCTAACCTCGTTCATTAACTAAGTAAAGCGTCTTAAGAGAAACGTGTCCAACCATAAAAACTCCTCGCGCGCGCAATGCCTTCCACGAAATTCCCGAGTCTATCCACACGACTCCGCGGCCGCGTTGCTTCATTCGCCGGGCGAAAGACTCGTGAATTATTGAATAGCAATTTCCCGTCTCTCCGCGCACACCCCGACGGCAGCACTTTCCGAGAGACAACAAACAGTCCACGGTAAAACACCGAGAACTCTCCGAGAAAAGTCGCGGCAAGCGCACGGCAAAAAAACCCCATGTAACCCCTCATCGGCGCGACGGGGGAACGAAAAAAAGAGCGACATCCGCCTCTGCTTGCATACGTCGCCCAGAGCGCGTCACGGCTTGCGTGAGTACACGCGGAGATAAAGAGAGCAGCCGAGCCTTGACAGCGGGCAGCCGCCGCGATGCTGCTGCTGCTGCTGCCCTTCGCGGGCCTCGAGAGGCTGCTTTGTGCTCTCCGCGAAGCACGCACCGCTTCGCACTCGGAGGATCGGCTCCTGCGCCGATCCGGCTTCCTGTTACGATGCTGTACACCGGAAGAAGCTGACGTTGGCGGTTTGTAAATCGCGCGCGGGCCGTTGATTATCGTCTTGCGTCTAAAAGTTTTTTTTTTTTTTTCGAGTAAATCTATACGTATTTGCTCGAGTTGCGTTTTGGAAAAAATGGTCTTTGGGGTCGCGGAAGCGTAAATCACGAACAGCGGCAATAGAAATAGTAAAGGAAAAGTGAAATATTCTCGAGGTTCTATAGTGGTCTTGGTAATTCTACTAATTTTACAATTCAGCCTACAATCAAAAGTCTCTATTATAAGTCTGATCTCCGTAATTTTCAGCCTATAATACTTTCTTTCCGTACCAAAAAAAGTGAGTAAAAGTGTTATTTTATGCCGGAACTTTATTATATCATAAATGCCAACATGGCTACATTATCAAAGTAAAAAGACGAATTAGAAAATTAACTGTGCTAATTTGAAAAAATTTGGTTTAAAATAGATCGCAGACTCTTCTCTTTAGTGAAAGTAATTTAAGCACATTATTAATAGTATATTTCACAACGAAATGCTGAGGTGAAAGAAAAGTCCGAAAAAAGTGCCAGTATTATCGGGGGAAAAAAAAAACTTTTCAAAAAACGAACTCGATCTCTTGCTTTCATTGTAAAGCTCATTTCCACTTTCTTCCGCGGTGATTGGATATACTTTAATTCGATTTGTAAATAAAAATGAAAAATCAATCGATTAGTCTTATTTTCACTTTCCCTCTTTCCCATCTAATCGGCCTACTTCGGATTCTTCGTACGAAAGTTTCCCTCATTTTCACTTGTCCAGCAATAACCCACCGTCGATAAATTATCGATTTAACAAAATTGAATTCATTCACTTTCGGAATAAAAACAACGTTCTCCTGTATCTAATAAACCCACCGACTCGGTTTCACCCCACCTCACAAATTTTTCCCCCCTCGATCATTAATTTTCCAGCCCACGCGATATACAACGCAAATTCAATAAATTACCCTCGCCTCGACCGACAAACTTCCTCGGACGCGTGCGCGCGCACGAAACCTTAAAAGTCCACGATCCCTCGAATCCCGGCTCGTCGCCGCAACGAAGCGGCGATCGTTCCCGCGTGTATGCATCCAGGCGCGCACAGGATTCGCGCTCAGCAGCGGAGGCGGACGAGGTCCTCTCTCTCGAGCGCTCCTTATACATCACGCTCGACACCCGCGCACGCGCGATCGTGCGTGGATGATCCGGCCTGTCTGGCTCCCCCGAGGAAGGGGGGGGGGGGAGCCTCCGCTTTGTTTCCTTTTTCCCGCGAGGCTTTTCAGCCGAGGGCTTTTCTATGTATACCTGCTTCTTTTGGGCGTGCTATCGCTGCACCGGAGAGACTGAGAGGTGTATATATAGTTCTGCTGTTTGCGAGTCTTCCGAGGGCAGTTTAGGGATTCACCCCGACGGGGGAGATGGAGGTCGCGGGTGCATTTTTTATGGACCGCCGGGCGCTGAACTTTTAGGAGGCTCTCGGATTATACGAGGTTTCTGGCGTTGAAACGAGGGAGTTTTTTTTTCTCGAAATACGCGAACTGCGTTTTTTTTTCTTTCTGGAAAACTTTAAAGTAAGTACACCTAAACTTGTTTTCTTATGTACTTTTACTGAAATTCCGAAAGCTATTGAATTTGAAAAGGCGTATTCCTTATATTGATTTAGCTGTCTCAGGCTGATCTTATTCAAGATTTTTATTTGTAAAAACGTTTCTAAATCCTGCGTGTAGGAAAACTAATGAATGCAATGCATACGCAATTGTATCACATAAGCATTACCTCTTTGGTTGCCAAATATCACAAAAAAAAAACTACCTAGAAAGACCTCCTTATATAATTCCACTGCATTTCGTTTACTGATCCAACATGCCCGATTTAGTAGTTTTATCTCCTCGAATAAATAACAGTTCACTGCTAATACACTTCACGTCGGCCAATGAAGCAACTTTCTTCGTTTCCTTCTCCTAAGTACCTCGAAATTCCTTCCCGCGCAATCAATCCCAAGCCCGAGCTTCCAAAAGCCAGCAATCTTCCATCCCCAATTTTCGAATCGCAGCTTTGCGATTTAGAGCGATAATCGCTCGGAGTCCGCGAATCGAAAGAAAGGCAGAGAGTCTAAAATTTTCAACTTTCTAGTTAATGATCGGCTCGTCGATGGCCAATTTGGCGGCGTCGGCGGGCGCTAATCGAAAGGGACGCGCAAAAAAAGAGTCGTGAAAGAAAGCTGCGGACTGGCTCGTGCAGTCGCGGGGACCGCAGCGGTTGCTGCTTCATTGGCAATTAGGCCCAATCCGACTTGACGATTGGAGCGAGCCGCTGAATCTCTCTTGGCAGAGGCGGCTGCGGCTTCTTGCGTGTGTGTGCGCGCGCGGCTCCGAATTGGCGAGAGTGGAAAGTCGGGGCTTTGTCTTTCGACGATGTCGATGAACTTCTAATTCGGTTCGGACTGCGTTTGACGTGCGGTTTCGGGATAAACGGTATATCGTTCGGTAGGGACTTGCGAATATTTTTTGGTTCATACAATCTTTCATGGAGTTAATTAAAAAAAAAAATGTTCCATGTCAGTATATTATTTAAAGATTATAGTTATGTAATCTAAAGAGTATATCAAAACAATTGTAGCTGTCAGCGCGACAAAGGCGTAAGCGAGAAACACCAAAGGAAAAAAGTAAAACAGATGGTAACAAACCGCATCGGCTCGCCAAGCTTCCTTCTCTCGCTGAAGCTCCGAGTCCCCCCGTCGTAAATATCTCTAATTCCCGACTTAATTTCTCGTATTTCTCATTCGAGCGCAGCCTCGAGCCGCCAAAGGGGTCTCTCCTTGGGCCGCGGAGGTGTGAATCCAACGGGGGGGACAAGTTATACGATGATAAATCGCTCTCGGGGAGCGGTTTCCATATCGCGAGCGCAAACACGCAGCGCGGATATATAAACGCGATATAAATCGCGCGCCCTTTCGTGCACATTCGGAGCTGCCTTCCGTTCTTTCTTTCTTCGGGGGCGACGGGGGTGTGGAAAAGAGGTCGGGAGCGTCCTTGCGAAGTCGCGCTGCTCCCTCGGCGTTCTGACGAGAGGCGCGTGAGAATTTTTCCGACGACGAGTATTCCGCGCCGGCCGTGGGAGATTTATTCGCTCGCGGGGCTGCGTGAATTTTTGAGACGCCGATGGGATATATGTGGGTTAGCCGCGAGGTCGCAGGCGAATTTTAATGGCTCCTTTGGCGAGGCAATTTTTTATTTTTTTTAACGTGGAAGCGCAGCTTTTTAAGGCTGGGAAGTGGGCCAGGTGTTTTTTCGCGAAGTTAGCATTCTTTTTTCTCCGATGCCGTCGCTTGGGTTTGTTCTTGGGTACATTGCTTCTTTCGGCATGCTGCTTTTTGATTTGTCAGTTATACTATCGCTGACTCGCGCGTTTCGAATTGTCAATAATATTTTTATTTGTACGATTGAACCATTAAACACGCAATATTGCCATTCATTAAATAAGCAATGAATAATTCACAGCGAACGGCTACTTATCAACAGCGATTTGACATTCCTATAATTATGTCACTTTAAGATAAGAATGCACTAAATTACTTGGCGATACCATTGAAAGACGCTTATTGTACAACCGATCCAATAGATTTACGGCCCGATACATTACGCGCTCGACTTCTCGAGCGACACTCTCCGAGAGCCGCGTCCGTTTCCCCGAGTTACTCAACACCGAAACCGGCTTAAAAAGCCCGTAGGCTCGCGCCCCATCTTGCGTTACACCCACATCTCAATCCGTTCCGTCGCGAGGGCTCTTTAAACCAAATCGAAAAAAGTCCCGATGTACATATATATTTTTAGCGTCGAGCAACGCCGCGATGGAAAACTTCCGATTCGACGCCTCGGCTTTTCTTACGCAACTGCCGGACGCAGAGGAAAGTATATCGGCGCGTCGGTAATAGCCGCAGTGCCCGCTTTTTTCTCTCTCGCTCGCTCCTCTCTCTCTCTCTCTCTCTCCCGATGTCGTATCGATTTTAACGGTATCCGATCGGCGGGGCTCTCCTTTTTTCGCTCGGCGACGACGCCGCGCGCTTTCTTGTATATAGCGGGAGAGTGCTTAGGAGGTGGGCGCGAAAAAGGAATATAATCGCGAGGGCCCCGCTCCTTCTTGTTGCCGAGGAATTCTTTTTTTTTTTCTTATATACTTTCGGACTGTAAAGGCAATCTGCGACGGAGCTCCGGAACGTGTAAACTCGCCTCGGAGACGAGCGAACAGTTTCTTGTTTAGGAGGAATGGGTTGTTATTAACGATTGCGTTTTTTTTTTCTGTCGGTACTACTGTAAATACTGTGCGTTTTTTTTTGGCGGCACACGACGCTTAAACGTGAGATTATTTCTTTGTTGGCTTTTTTTCTGCCTCGCTAATCGTCGCTTGGAAATGTTTGGCGGACGTGCAATATCGATTCGTTGTAATAGATTTATTTATATAATGGATTAATAGATTTTTTACCTGATCTCAAAGATTATCGGAGCTATCTTAATTATCTCGCTGTTGGTAAAAACAAAATGCTGTTTCAGAATCATTACATAAACAAGTTTTCGAATAATTGGAATGCTATTTAATCTATATAAATGTGTCGTAGAGCGAAAAAACTATGGAGTAAAATGAACAATAGATTATTAACCGAAGGATAAAAAAAATTAAAATAAAGAATAGATTATTATAACCGAGGTAAAAAGTTAGCTTAATTGATTTTTCAACCGATACACAACCGAGAATTGTACAAGAAAGCAACAGGGCAAAAAAATTTCGTATAAAATGTATATAATACGAAAAAGCTCGTAAAATAAATTTTGTAAGCCTTAAAACGCAAGATATATTTTATAATCGTCCCCTCGGAAAATAAAGCCCCCCGCCTGGCGATCGACCAGTTTAACAGCAAACCGCAATAAACCCGAAGGTGTTGAAAAATCTCCGCTCTCAAACTCGCCGATATCAAAAGTTAATACCAGTAGGGCCAATTAACCGATAATTCACAACACGAAGGCGCTTCGCCGCGGATAAAGAAGCAATAAAAGTCCCGCGGCCGATATACATTATATTCAAAAAGCGTTTTCCTCGCCGATACAAAACTGCCCCCCTCGGCGGTTCGCGATATCGTCCCGGATTTATTATTAAGGCAAAACCTCATTCCAGAAAATCCGTCGCGTCGCCCACCGCGGCGCGCAGCGAAGCCCGGCAGCGACAACAAAAATCGTCCGCGCGCGGCTGCATTAATCAGCAAAAAGTTGTTGCCGCCGCCGCCGCCGTCGAATTTTTCCCGTCTGACGTGCGTTCGGCCGTTTACGCGCTCTCGGCGAAGGTCGGCAGTCACACTGCCGGTACGTCGGAATAATTGCAGAGTCCCCCCGCGGCCGGGCTAAAAACAAAGTCGATCACTTTCTCGCTGTAATTATCCCCCGAGAGCGGCGGCGGCGGCGGCGGCTTCATGCAGAAACCTGCAACGCGCGGCCTTCGAAAAACCTACGCATCGGAAATGCCGCCGCTGACGCGCTTGCTCTTTTTTCGATCCCTGCGCTGGTGGTTGGGGTAATTTTTATTCGGCTATAAATAACCGGACGACTCGAGGCGGACGAGTTGACGCGTCGGACTTGTTGTCTCGAGCGGAGAGATGGGCTTTTCAGCGGCGGCAGCGGCGGCGCTTTTCGCGCTTTTATGCGAGGCGTAACTTAGCTTTATGAATTTATCGCGAGCTCGGCGCGGAACATTTAGTTTTAAGCGGTTTTTTTTTATTTCAGCGGAGAATTATATGGTTCGGGAGGTAATTGTATTCTATGAATCAGTTTAAAAATATAGCTTGGAGGTATGCGTTCGTAACGGGTATTAGCTAATAGTAAATAAACTAGTTTTGTTTCAAAATTTACTTTTGATCAATGAGCATTGGAAAGGTTTGTGTTACGTAGAGGCCAACGAATGTTTTAGCTGCTCTTTATCTATCGGTTTTTAATTTTGCATAACCAGTTTGGAGATCCTACAAGATAGTCGAGCCCAAAGAATTTCGGTACGTGACATAAGTTCTTTTTTTTTCTGTCAGAAAATTGCGTCTAGTCCTTTCTCTCGTTACTCTTAATTACGTATTTCAATTCAAATCGATACTTTTATAACCGTATGGGCTTTTAGAATTTTTACCTTCGAAAAATTTCAATGAATGAAATTTGCATAGAATTATATTCTCTAAATTATATTCAAGCATTTTAGCGGTAATTATCTTTTACGTCGAGAAAGTACTGCCCAGTTTCGTCGCTGATTTATGCCTGCGTCTCGCCGACATTCTTTTCACAGGCACGAACTTAATTCACTTTAAAGTACGTTAAATTAAAGCTGTACACCTCGAGTAAGAAATGACAGTGTACCAAATAGCATGTAAACACGACTATTTAATTGACCTTGGAGTTTAATTTGTTGTTATTTCTCCCTAACCTGCCTCTCGATTACCTCATACATTCGATCCAATTGATGTTCACTTTTTCACAGTGCTAATTTCCTTTTTGTTCGCCTCTTTATCCCAACCAGATAGAACAATACCTCCCCCCTTTTTTTCCTCTCAGCCTTAATAAACCAGCGAGAGCAACTCGTCGCTCCCGAGCCTCGCGTACATACATTTTCCGCGGTGTAAAAAAGGGTCTTTGTTACCATTCAGCGCGGGTCGTCCATCTCCCCTCGGCGCCCTATAATCCCTGAAAAAGTAAGCTTTTCTCTCCCGGCGAAACACATCACACACAGAAAATCCGGCCGCGCGCGCGGGGCGAGACATCCGCAGGCCTCTCTCACGTAGCTGCTCTGCCTCGCGTGCATCTGTCCACCTTTCCCTCCTCTCCTTTTTAGCCCGCCTCCCGCGGCTCTCGCGACGTCGACAGAGGGAGAAGGAGAGAAAAGCCGCTTCCCGAAAGAAAAGCGGAGCTCCGCGCGCGTCTTTTCGGTCGCGCGGCGGAGGCTCGAGGCTCTCTCGCGGTGGCGGAGAGTTATTACGCGGCTCTCTCGATGACACGAAAGCCCCGTTTTCTCTTACTTTCCTGTTTTGCCGCTTGACTAATCGCCGAGGCGGTCGCGCGGCGGACTGTCGTTCGGGATATATACGTGCCTCCGTTCGCGCGCGCGCCGCCGGGAGACGGAAGCTGAGAGAGAGACGCGATAATTGCGCGACTCGTTTCGAGGCTAGTTCAAGTTCAGCGCGGGTTCGAATACGCTTTCGAGGTCCGAGTTCTAATTCGAGAAGCGGTTCTCTCGTTTTCGAGGAAGGATTTTTGGAAAGGGTGTCGAAAATCGGGCGAACCTGGGTGTGAAAAAGAGAAGGTAAAAATGAATATATCCGTCTGGCTAAACTCGTCTGGTTCCACTGTCGCTCGAATGTCGTAGGTCTGCTTTCTGGGTTAATTGTCGACTTTATCCTCTTCGCCACGACTTTCTGCCGAGATAATAGGGTCACTTTTTACGTTTACGTTTATACTTTATGCAGAGAGCGTTGCGCCTCGCGCATTTAAACAATCTCTCGCGCCGACCTCTCGTCGAGGCGCCTGCGGGTATTTTCACACCTGCGATTCCTTTTTCCATCTATTTTAACCCTCGCAATATTAGTTTTCAAACTCTTTTAAGAGCGCCCTTGGAAGCCAGAATAAACCGAACTCTATTCTTCGCCCAAACAAATCTACACGCTTTGCGCCCCCTAAAAGAATCTAATCGCTTCGTGCATGAAAATTGAAAAATAAATGCCTCCGTGCAAAAATCAATACTCGCTCAAAGAAGACTGATGACGTAGGCGCATCGCCTCGCGCGCGCAATGTTACCCCTCGCGCTCGATGGATATTTGCATCGGCGGGAATGCGAATGAAGTAACGTGGGCATCGCGGATCTCCTCGATCGGCGTGGATATACTTTCTCCGCTGTGCGTGCGCGCGGATGATGTTACTCGTTTAATAATTTATTAGCGCCGGTATCGAAGGATCTGACACGTGTTTTTGCATGATATTCCGCGTATACAGGGAGTTGGTGCATTAGCATAAGTTGCTGCCAACTCACTGTGAATTAGAGAAATCGTGTTGAGTTCTAATGGCTTGTTGACTTGGACTTTGTGCATTCAGAAGTTGGTCGGTGGTGTATTGTTCCGTGATACGATTTACGTATGGAAGGAAGCCTCGAGGCAAATTATTTTACATTTTATATTATAATGTGGACTTTGTGCTTTTTCAAGCTAAGCGTGTAAGTTATATAGTATAAAAATAGATACTAAGTAAATATAATCACGTGCTTAAGTTTTTAATGCGGGACATTAATAAACTTTCATCTAACTGGTTGCAGATCAATTAGAAACAATTTTTCTTGTCTCGTAAAATCTGAATTGAAAACTGCATCGAGGCACGTATACATAGTGATATAACGTATTTCCCAGCGTCAATTAAATAAATGTTCAATCATTACAGTGTGCTATTTGCAGTAAAAGTAATTACGCGTTAATTATTGTTATTACTAAAACTAATTAAAAAGTTTCTTCGCGATATTACTTTCAATTCGAGCTAATGAAACGAAAAGTGAAAAATGATAACCCGTGGAAAATGGTATTGGGGTCTACTTAGAAGCCTTATTTTTTTCCTGGAAAGAGATTACTCGCAAATTTTTCTCGCGCAAATCATCGGGGAGAGAAAGTTTCGTCAGCTCGGAAGTGGTCCCATATAAAGTACTTAATTACATACGAATGAATTGACATTTACTATTAACAAATTGACAATGATAGGAGTAATTACGGTTCGCGCGCCACAAATTATACCTCGACTTTAAAGTGATTGAGTATCATGATTCCCCTGCAACTGTCTAAAGCAGCTCTGCATGCAGTACTAATTACTGGACTCGTATTAACCTAGAATACCAAGTAGAGTATTGGAAAAGGAAAAAGTATTATTAAAATAATGACTGAATTCGATCAGCAAATGAACTTCTTGGTCTAATTTTACTTTAATGAAAAGAAAGCTTCTTTTATCTTTTCCCTTTACTGCATCTCATTCATAAAATAAGCTTGGCAGATTTCACGGGTAATTTTTCAAAAATTCATCAACTTTATTGGCAGGCAGTCAAATTTACTGTCACTAAATGCATCTCTTATAAAAGAATGAATGTATCTTAAAATTATCATTCCAGAGTTTCGAAATTAAAAATACCGCGCGAGCCATTAGTATAAATTTACCGGTATTAGCGATTCTTCTCCTAGAAGATGTGGGAGTGAAGAGAAATTGTTGAAAAAAAAGTAAAATAAGCAGCTGAAAGGAGTAGTGTCAAGTTTCCACAGCTATCTGTCGCTTCCCAATATGGAAGCTTTGGTAATTTATCGTCGATTCGTTTCCAGTCATTCCTTGTATAATAAGTAAGTCACAAGAAAGACCTGTAGGCGTTGTCCTACTAATTGCGGCTCTATTCTCTTTGAAAATGGAGAAATATACTTTATAATGGGATGTTTGATTGGCCATAAATCAGTGGTTTTACGACTTGTATTTTACCTCCGTTAAAGAAAACAAATACGCAATTCTTTTATCACTTTTAAAATGATTAAAAACTCATTAAATTTTTTTCCGAAACATCACAGCCTCTATATATAATACATAAAATAAATCAACTTTAATAAAACACCAATTTTTCAAACCACATTAGTTCAATTTTCAGCCGCCGGTATGTAAGCACTTTTCGAGTCACGACGTACTTTTAAAAAAATTTCCCTGTTAATCTTGGACTGCCAAGTTACTTTCAGAAAATTTACGAAATACCTTACCCGACTACCAAGAGCAGAAACCCTTTCCCGCAGCACTTAAACATTATCTGGGACGCAAAGTTTCCGCCAACGAAAGAGTCAACTTAATTCCACACTTCGAGCGGTTAATTGGGCCCGACCCGCCCACTCTGCCGTGCGAAGGGTCGCGCGCGATAACCCGGCTTTTCTCCCGAATCGAGAGACCGCCTCGTGGCAGAGGCCACGACCGGGCAATTATAAAGTTCACTCGACCGATTACCGATCGAATCGATACCCCCCACACGCGTATATATATATGTATACTCGTTTCGCGCGGTGAAAACACAAAGAGCACCGCGAATCGGGTCAATGGGAACTTTTTCCGATCAGCGACGTTTCCTTCGATATCTCCTCTCCTGTTTAAGGAGAGGCGGTTGGCTTTTCATTGATACCGCCGAGAGGCGATCTTTCTTCTGCCGCTTCCTCGGGCTTCTCCGGTTGACGCTGGGGGATTTCTTGCGGCTTTCGTAATGGCCGCGAGAAATCGCGCGTAGAGCTCATTTTCAAAGGCCGGACTTTCCTTTTTGGAGACTTTTTGCGCTCGCGCGGCGTGGATCTCTTTTTTCGTCGCTATTTTTTTTTTGTTTTGTTTTGTTTTTATTGATGTCCGAAGACGGAAATTTACAGTTTTAAATTATGCTCATTTTTCCGGGAAAAAAATGTGAAGTGGATATTTCGTAGTGTTGGGCTCTTTCCAAGTTATTGTTTTAATTACATTTTATAACTAACATTTAATTCGGTAATAACAGTTACTTAATCTCGTTAATGGCAGCTTATAAAATTTAACATTTTTTTTTGCATCGTTAATTATTTTTAATCTTGCTACACCATTTTCATATAATTAGATTGCTACATAAAGAAAATTATTCCCTGAGAAAAATTGTAATTGTCGGCAGGCCAAGGATAAGCTTTTCACGGAACAACGAAATTTTTCCTCACTTTATAAATAGGAGTAAACCACTTTAGCCGTTTTGCCACAAGTTTTGCCCAAAATTTAAGCTAAAAAGTACTTTCGTGCAACCATCTAAAAGCAGCTGCAAAAAGAAAATTGTTAGCCCAAAAAGCGCCAGATAATTTTTTGTCTGTTTGCAAAATTTGATTCTCATAATGTGCACAGCGCAAGTTTTATTAACCGAGTAAATTATGCTATCATTATCAACGTTTTAAAATTATTTTAATTTTCCACTACCTTGTTGACCTCTTTTAAATGTTTTAAGCATATATTTTCTCATGACGTCTTTAGAGCCAATAAAAAACACAAGTTTAACTTACCGAGACCAGTTTGATAATTAAGTAAAATTAATTATTCATCAATTATCCTCTTAAACATTCCACATTTTTCATAATGCATCATTTTCAACGCTTTAAAAAATCCTAAACCTCCTTTCTCGTACCCATCCAAAAAGAAAAAACTAGGCGCACCAAATGCACACGCAGGCAAAGCAAGAGCAGAGCGTCGATTCCATTGCGAAAAGCCAGACGCCGTTGCGAGATACTTTTCGCCTCTCGGAGGCGTTAGTTTGCAATTGGCGAGCGCATGCACAGAGACACCAATTAAGGCGCGCGGCGAGTATTAGTGCCCCCCCCCTCCCCCCGCGCGAACGCATGTATCGCAAGCCCGAAACTTCGTTAATCGATGACTGATGCCAAGCCGCGAGAGCGGGAATATCTCGCGAAATTCGATGATTCGACGAAAAGCGTGCGAAACCGCCGATGCTCCTCCCGACGATGGTTGCGCAATCCTGGCCGGAAGGAGCTTTTTTGGTTTATCGAAAGGAGTGCACAGCCCGAGGTGGAAGGATTTTAGGTTTGCTCGGCCTGTATACTCTTTCTCGTGTACTTTCTAAGGCAGTTAAACGTCGACGGGGGGGCTAAAAAGTTGCTAATGAAAATTAGAAAATGAGGCTACTTTCGCAGTTTAGTTGCATTAGTTTTACGTAAAAGGGCGCAATAAATGCGCTTTATTGAAAAAAAAAAACAAAAAAAATAGACAAGCCTCGTTAAATTTCGAACAGTTAGTTTATACGACTATTATTACGAGTCGAATTTACGATTATTATTCTTTCGCCGGCGTTGCACAAGGTTAATGTAGTCCAATAAAGCGGCGAACGAATGGCTCCTAAAACCGCGAGCACAACACTCGCGCGCCATATAAAAATAATCAGTCGAACCTTACAAAACGCGGCGCCGCCGCGACGAAGCCCCCGTACAACCATTGTCCGGCAATTCTCTCGCCAATCGAGCTTTTCGATAAAAAACGCCGCCGTTCGAATTCAATGTACAACTTGCCGAGAAGCGCTACCGAACGCGCCGAGGATCGATCGCCTTTCGTTCGTAGGCTCGGCCTCTCTCGAATTCGCGTTTACGGCGCGATATCTCTAATTGTTTCTTCCAGCAGGAAGAGGGCATATATTTTGCAACGGTCAACTTTCTCTTTAATTTTCCATTGTCTTTGCGTATTGGTTAAGATGAACTTGTCAGCCTGATTAAACGGACTCTATTGGGCAGATCTGTATTATTGCGACTTGCGAAAGTGGGTATTAGGGCAAAAATATATTGCGGTGGCACACTGCTATACGATTAGTTGTTACAGAACGGGTTATGACACTTTGTATTATCACTGCATTGTTGCGCAAGTTTCTCAGAAGATTTTTACCTCTGCGACCATTAATTTCAGAACTGATTAGCGTCGGCGTGCATTATTACACGAGATGTTTAATATTTATAGGATAATTAGCTATCTCCGTAAGCATGAAAGTCTCGTTGAAATTACAAAAAAGGGAGCCTTGCTAAACGCGCACATTATTCATTAAAAACCGATATACGACTAAAACGGATAGAATCTCATTCAAGTTCGTGCTCCGCGCAACTTTCTTATTTGGAAAAAAATTGTTATGCTCTCTTAATCAAATTGGAATAATCTCAAACGCATACGATTCCTTCAATAAAAATCCTTAATTATCATGCCTGCGCTCGGAAAATTTTCTCCTCTGTGTCGACACGTCGATCGCTCTCCTTCGCTTTTCTTGCGCGAAGAAAAAGCGAACTCGCTGAAAAGAAAAAAAAAAAGACAAGCCCCGCAAAAAACGTACACTTTCTATCGAAAATCATAACTGGAGCACCGACAACGAAAGTCCGTCAACTGTATCAGCGATCGGATTTTCCCGATGTTAAGCGTCGATTATCCGGCTGCGGTTTTTCAAATATATATAGAGATATAAATCGCGCCGGAGCCGCCGAGTCTCGACCCATTTAAATCCGAGGAAGGTCGCGTTCTATGAAGGTCCAATCGACCGGAACTTTAAGATTCCCAACAAAAACGTCTTGACCTGGAAGTAGTAAAACTCCTCCGAGCATAAATTTGAAACTGAAACAATTCCCTCTAATGGACGATCGCCGAGAGTTTTTTCCTCTTGGTTTATGCGTACGACACCCAAGGAGACACTTAACTTTTATTAGTTTTCTTGCATAAACAATTTTCTATTCATTTTAGCGTTAAAAATGAATCTTAACCGATGGCTACTAATGGCACTATAAAAATGAAGAATCAATTTGTTTCTTCCCGAAATTGAATCCTTCGAGTTCTTCCCCAGCCGTCGAATAATTAGCTAAATTAGTTAAACTGTAATTAACTCTTTAACTAATTGCAATAAACTCATCTTTTGCAACAAATATAATATTTAATATGAAATTATCGATGCATTAATTAACATAAATTATAACGCGCCGAGTAATAAGCAATCCTAAATTATTAAAACCTACAAAGAGATTCGCTGAGAGCAAAGAAATCATCATTTGAACGTTCTCAATTACCTTCGAAACATATTCATAAGAACGACTCGCAACCGTAAACGCCAGACATTGTTTAATTTATTTCTCGAGCATTAATTATGGCAAAAGCGCAAAATTGCCTCGAGGGAAAGTGAAATTTGCTCTGTGCGTGTTTGTTTAAGCGTTTTCACTTCAATAAGGAAGAGCCCCATAATGGAGTGCCTCGCTAATCCAATCGTCTTGGAAGCAAAAAGCTGCATAATACCTGCGTTTTGTGCTCCCCGCAAAAATTGATATAGATGTCCTTTGAAGCGGCGGTCTCGGCGCTCATAAGCAATTTAGATTCTAATAACCCGCCGCGGAATAAGCCGCATATTCGCAAAAGTGAAATTATCAGTTCGAGTGCCTCCGATGCTCAAACGATTCCGACAAATGAACGATGCTCATTGATTAATGGGCAAATCGGGCTTTAAAAGAGCCAGAATGGAAGCAATCTGGAGTCGAGAAAGTTTAAGCGCAAACTGATTTTTCCTTCTCGGTATTACCAGCCCGCCGCGGAGAAGAAATATCTTTTTAAATGCGGCGTCTCTCTGATTTCTCTTTTGTCCTTCATTAAGCCAGGAAAATGCGTTATCTTTGTACGCGGCTAAATTTTTTTTGAAACGCAGAGAGTTTCACTTTGCGCCTGTGCAATTTTGCGTATACGCTTTTCGTATAGCGGCTTAATTAAGTTGATAAACCTAATGAGCCGACTTGTTCCGCAGCTAAAAGTTTTCTCGGACGTTTATAATTTTTTTTATTAAAATCACTCGCGCGGACATGTTTATTTTAAGCGAAACGCGTGTAGCATTGCACAACACGAAAGGGTTGCCTAAATTAAAACAAACGCACAGCAATTCCACTCCAACTTCCAGATAAAATTTACTCGCTATTTAATTAAGGTCCTCAATGAAATAATAAAATTTTGTGCTCTAAAAATGGGATTTCAAAAAAATATAAAAAGCTATTGAAAGATGAATTTTTAATCTTTCATGCATGCGAGGTTACAATGCATATATAAAGTCGTGCAAAATTATTAGTCACAGTTCACTTAAAAATTATCTAATAATTTTTACCCGTGTTTGTACGTCTACATATACCGCTGGCCGTTTATTTACATCCGAGCACGCTTACACGCAGTGCTGTATATCTATAAAATGTGCTATATCCGCTTAGATACCCACCTTTAAGATATAATCTAGCAAACCGAAATCCACCCAACAAAGCTCAAGATTAAATGACGCTAAAAACTTTTTTACAGTGCGGCAGTGGGGCTTCGGAGGGCGTGGTGAGCGTGAACGGGGTAGTCGGTGGCATGGACTGCATGCCCCTCCGTCCCGGTCCGTTCCACTACCTGATAAGCGAGCAGGCCAAGTCGCTGGTCGCCCTACAGGAGCTGCAGAATGAGGTCGGCGCCCTCCTCGAGTTCCGGGACCTCGTCATCGAGACGTTCCCGAACCTCCGGCACAAGATGGCGGTCACGGCGGGGCAGACCGCCTCCCCGACCGCCGGCAACGGCCAACCATCCGTCCTGATGTCCTCCAGCCAGGGATCGCACATACCCCTGCCGCTCTCCAGTCAAAGGTACGATCGTTCATATTGTATTGGTCTCTCGTTGGGGTTGCGAAACGCGCTGCGAGTGGAAACTTTCCTGATTGCTCGCGCAAATGCAAATCTCTCGAATCTAAAGATTTTTATATTTAGCTCTTTAATTGAAAGAGCTTCTGTGCGTCGGAAATGCTGTTTTAATTAACGCCGAGAGGCTCGTTTTCCCTGAAAGAAGTATTATTAAATTTGAGATCATATCTTACGCATAGTATAATTAATAAATTCTTATTACAGCTCTCCGGATTAAAATGTAAATTACCGTTGTATCATTGAACCAGATTTCCACGCTAACACTATTACGCGAACAATATAATTCCCCCATCAAAAAAAAAAAACACCCCAAAACTCATCGCACACCTTCATCGCAATTCCAGTCCATCGTCCCGTCGTATCGGCGAATGGGAGCCGGGCAAGGTGCGCCGTCGCGTCGCCCAGAGCCGCGAGAACGAGTCCTCGTCCTCCTCGCTGCCCAGGAGCCGCAGCAACTCTCACAGCGGCGGCAACAAGCACAGCGCCACCGTCCAGGACTCGGGCTTCAGCACCGAGACCTCCTCCAAGGACAGCGCCTCGACGGCGATACCGAGGCCGCAGAGCCCGAGCGGCCGGCCGGTCCACGACGAGGCCGAGGACGAGCTCTGGAACCTGCTCGACGTCATTCACAGGAAGGGCGTGAGGCTCAGAGAGGAGGTCGAGAGTCTGCAAGGTATTATACTTATTTAGGCTTTGCTGGACGCCACGGGTCTTTGGCTCCGCGCGGGAAAGTGGGCGCACACGCACTCGCGTGCGGGTCTATCTCGCGCTCTTATTATCGAGTG
Source organism: Ormyrus pomaceus (assembly GCA_900474385.1). Taxonomy (NCBI): domain Eukaryota; kingdom Metazoa; phylum Arthropoda; class Insecta; order Hymenoptera; family Ormyridae; genus Ormyrus; species Ormyrus pomaceus. The sequence continues at coordinate 41,452 of UCOM01000127.1, forward strand.
AAATTTCGAATTGGAAATCGGTCGGGCGTTTTGCTGCGAGAAGCGCGATGATGAGCTGCCAGGAAAAACGATCGAGCGCTGAAAAAATATTCAGCCGAAACCGCGGCAGGGGATATATTGGTTTATCCGCGAACGGGTGATCGCGTAACTTTCTAAGTTTGGCTTGGAGGATTGCGAGGTGTTGGAGGTTTTGTTTTAAAGGTGATTTTTAAAAATGCAAAATTACACACTTTGGTATTTTCTGCTATAGAAATAAAAAAAAGCTGTCGGATTAGCGTTAAGAAACTTTCACGTCTCAGTCAAACTTCGTGAAAGCGTATTGTTATCCGGAGATGAAAATTTCGAAAAATGGATTCCTCTATTATTATTCGGCCCATCATACTAATTTCCAATGATTACGCCTTCCATTCTTTCCTGGCTATTTGACTTGCAAAGTATCAATCGCCGTCCGTAATTATTAAAATTATGAAAAGTTTCTATGCCCGTTTACGGTAATTTCGTGCATTCTTGCGATAAGCACATCGTCTGCTTGATTGCTTCGACGCTTTTTTATTGCAAATAATGATTTAATCCGCAAAGGAAAACTAGATTTATCAATTAAATAAATTATTATTTACATTAATTTGTTAATAAATTATTATTTTTGAACTTGTGAGTAATATTTTTCTTATACGTCATTTACAATATTTCTGATAATTGATTCATTATCAATTAGTGACGAAGGCACTTTCATTAAGAGCGAAACGAATTATCTAAATATTATTTTAAAAACTTCGATAACGCGTCGGTAAATATTTCTTTAAATTTCTCGTAATAGATATCACGCAAAAAATGAATTTTTATTTCGCTTTCACTGCACCTCTTCTAACCGTTTCTTTAAAGCTTGCAGCCAATCCGATGGCTCAAAAGCCCCTTGTGCCTGTTCCCCAGGTCGCCTGGAGAGCGTAGCGCCGGAGGAGCTCGACGTCCCGAGCGACATCCTCGACGCGGTGCGCAAGGTGACACGTCGGCGTCGTCGCCGCGACCCGGACGCCGAGTGCGAGCAGGAGGAGGAGGAGGATGAGGAGGAGAACTCGTCCCACGAGCACCACCACCACCTGTTGCTCGGCGACGACGACGAGGAGGACGACTCCCAGCTGGCGCTGCTGCAGCGCGAGAAGCTCCAGCTGCTGGACAAGGTCGCGGAGCTCGAGGCGGAGACGATCTCGAGCAGGGCGCGCGCCCAGGAGCTGCAGTCCGAGCTCGCGGCCCTCTCCGCGCTGAGGTCCGGCCTGGAGGACCGGCTCAGGGCGGGACTCGAGGCGGGCGAGGGCATATTGGCGCCGGGCGCCCAGAGGATACAGCCGATCGAGCCCACGCCCACGGCCAAGGTGCTGCAGTCGCCGAGAGGTGCCAATGCCGCGCTCAACATCAGGAGCAAGGACTCGGCGTTCGCGAGCGTTAGCAGTAAGTTTACCGTTCCTGTGATCCTTTTTTAAAGGGTCGGTAAGGTAGGAATCTGCGAGCGATCTCTCTTCTATCTTTTTTTTTTTTCAGAAAAAATTTAAATAGCATTTTAATCTTGAACGTAGATTAAATTATTATTAAGAAAGAGAAAAATTGATGCATTTATATTTCTTATCCTGCCTTTGAAAATTGCAATTTCTCACAATTAAATGATTAAAAGACGTAGATTCAAGATACCGGCTCCTCTTCGCGAGAATCTTAAAAAAAAAGAGAGAGAAAAAACGTGCAAAATCGACATAAAACTGAATTTCCCAATGGCCAAGCCCTTTAAATCCCGATCCTCCGCGCAAAAGCGCATCGTCGCTTATCATCCTCCACTAATCTCTCATGTTTCTCAACAATTCCAGGTAAGGCACACAAGAATAGGTTTAGGACGAGGACGATCGAGAAGAACGTCCTGGCGAGCGTGGCGGCCAGTCGCTCGATCGAGGACGTCCGCGGGGCGGCCGGCGACGGGGCGGCCGCCAGCAGCGTCGACGAGAGGCGGGCGAAGCTGGGCGCCCTCGACTCCGTGCTCATCTCGCCGACCCGGGTAGCCAAGCCGCTGCGGCGCAGCGACGTCGACGCGAGGAAGATCGCCGCGATTCTGCGGGAGAGGTCGCCGCTCGAGCTCCAGAGACACCTCATTACCACTACCGTCCATAATCAGGTGGGCGAGGGGAGAGGGGAGAGCCTGCTTTGTTTGCGGGACGTTGAGCAAGGGGTTATCGCGAGTTGTTTTGAGAGTCGTGAGGCGATGATAGATTTAAGAGACTTTTCAGGGAGATGATGTTAATTTTTTTAACGAAGCTGATTGTCCGATTAAGTGCTGTGTGAAAGTATTCGAATGGGATATTTTAATTTAGCTTTTAATATTATATTCTGTACTCATTTCGTTTTTATTTTTCAGGTTCTTCAAAAGCGATTAGATGAAGTAGAAAAAAGTACTGAAACGCTTTCCGAGCGATTAGGAAAAGCACACGAAGAAAACGAAGATCTGAGATTCCAAGTACGTATTGTCATCCAGTGGTTTGCCTTGAACTTTTCATTTTATAAAATATGATGAACAAATCTCGTTCGTATTAAATCTGCAGCTGAATTCTGTCTTAAATGCAGCAAGAAAACTCCTTTGTCAGATTATCTAAAAACTTTGAAAAGAGAATCAATTCACTTGCAGATTCAATAATACGTGTATAAAAGATAAAACTAACAATGTACATTTAAAAACCCAGCTGGCCGAGCGAAACATCGAGCTGGAGGGAACACGAGCTCGAGTGCGGGTGCTCGAGCGACTCCAGCAGCGGCCAGCGACCGAGAACGACGCGGACGACGAGTCCGAGCCCCAGCACACCCTCCACAACGGACACCTGCACCAGAACGGCCTCGAGACGCTCGGCAGCAGCAGCACCGAGTCCTCGCGGGAGATGATGCAGCCCAACAACCCCCCGAGCCAGCAGAACGGCACCCTGAGCGCCGAGGCGCAGACCAACGGCCAGCTGAAACCGTCGCCCCGGCGGCGTCCTAGTCGAATCCCTCTGCTCGGCGCCACGAAGGCCACGGCTCCGAAACCACCGAGCAGCGCCGGCGGCCACCGGCGCAACGACAGCAAGGAGTCGCTCAAGTCCCTGACGCAGCGCAGCAACCCCTCGATAGCCAGCTCCTCCAGGCTGGGCTCGGCCTCGAAGACCGGCCGCGACTCCAGCCGCGAGTCCCTGAACAAGAGCAGCCTGTCGAAGAGCTCGGGTCGCGAGCCGCCGACGAGTCGCTCGCTGCCGCGCAACAGCTCCAGCGGCAGCTCCAGGGACTCGCTGGGCAAGCAGGCCAAGCAGACGCGCGACTCGCTCGAGGCTCCGGGCACGCCGCCGAGGAGGCCTCCCGCCCCGGCCCGCCGCACCCAGCAGCAGAGCAGCGTCTCGGCGACGAGAGCCGCCGCATCCGCTAATGTCGGGGTGGGCGATCAGGTGGCCGACAGCAGCGGCAAGGTACGCACCGTAAAGCAATTCTTTTGGACCACCTGGCTCAAGTGAGAACGCTGCGGGAGAGATTCAAAAGGGATATGAACGAATTCTCTCTCTCTCTCTCTCTCTTTCTCTGTCTCTCCCTCGTAGGGAAGTAGCCGCTTCTAACGACCACGATCTGGTTCTCCTCTTTTTGTTTTCCGGAGGATTAAACGTCTCTACACGTCACTCATGATATGATACACACACGTATACGATACGTACTGATGCGCGAACGAACATTCCTTCTGTTTTTTATTTTTATTTTTTTTTTATTAGTTCTTTTCTCTCTAAGCTCTGTTCTAAGTCTGTAATTATTTACTGTAGCTACTTTCATTGGCGGTTTGTGAATATACGTGCGTGTAAGAGACTGTTTTTTTTTTAATTATTATTCTTTTGTTAGTCACTTTTCGTTTGAGAGTTTTCAACCGTCGTTGTGCGCTATTTCTTGTTATAATTACGAACGCAGTGAGCGATTCTTTTTTTTAATATGTAAATTTAGCCGTTTTGAGCTTTAACTTTCGCAACGCAGCTCATCCATGTAAGAGACGAGAGCATTTGTCATGTAACTTTGAAAATCATTCGAACCGTTCTGTTGTACATCGCGCTTAAGATCATTGCATTGCCTTAAGACAATCTGTAATCGAAGAATGACACGAGGACTATCTACCACCTAGATTCCATAACGGTCACACATCGACACACAACGCTAAAAAAAGACCAAAAACTAAAGATAATCGAAACAAACAAAAAAAAAAATATATACGTCCACCTATCTCTCTGCGACATCTCTTCCTGCGAGGCGAACCGAGGCCGCCGTCGTCTCCCCCCAACTGGCCGTCCGCAATACTTTCGAGTAAAAGGGTTTTACCGAAAAAACAGGCCCCAGAGCTGTCGCTCTGTCGCGCGTTCTTCGTCGGTCTCTCGTAAGTTATGCTTCTTATATTTATCATTTGCTTCAAGACGCTTCTCTTTTTTGGATGCCCGGTGGAGAGTTGCTGAAATCCTGTTTTTTTTATGGTGCCTGTACACCTCCAGTAGTTGCATCCGGACCCTCTGCACCAAAGTAGCTTCTGGTAGTTGGTAGTAAAATGATTTGTTTTGATTTTTTATCCCTTCTGCTTTGCGTTCATGATGACTGGCAAGGCAGAGTTTTGAGTGCATTGATTTTTTTAATTTGTGGCATTGTTTCGCATGTGCACGCACGCATTTTGCAGCTGATGTTTGATGAGTGAGTTTTTGAGAATTGATTTTGTATACATTTTAGTTTTGACGGTTCTGCTTGGTTCTGGCTTAGCAATATTATAAATCTGCCAAGTTTACATTGAACGTAAACTGAATTTAAGTACAATAACTATTATTGTAAATTTTAAAAAATTCAAGTTTTACATATTGCTCATTCAATCGCAGGTATCGAATAAAAATTATTTTTTTCATTCATTTTCGTTTATAATTCAATTTTTTTTTTTTTTTTTGTTCAGGTTTGTATTTTTGTTGTCATTTTTTATGTAAAAATCTAAACGAAACTTTGTTGATCCTTTTATATAAATTAATTAAAAGTCAACAAGTTTAGTTTTAATGCCACTACTGTAATTCATATAAACAAATTTTAGTTTGCATGGTACAGTGGTTTTACATTTATACTGTCACAGTAGTAGACAGCGTAGAATAAGACTGAAATAAAATAAGTAGTACTAGTAGTAGTATTAGTATAAGTAGTAAAAACTTTGTACTTTTTTTATAGTACTTGAAAAACTGCATGTTAAGCCTAGTAGTATTTATCACGCATCCTTCATTTCGCTTCATTGCATTTTGAACCTTAGTTTTTATCCTTCTTTCCTGTATTATGGATGATTTATAAGAAAATTTTATTTTTTTTTTCTCATTTCATTGAACGCATTAAAGCTTCACCGTCATGCACCATGAATCACTATATCACCACATGTTTATTTTATATCTTAGGATTAATCATTTAATGTACCAATAAAAGTGTATATGTAGAAGCTTGCGTTGAATATTTTGAAAAACATTGCTAGCTTTTATCGGTACATAAAAAGTTCACGAATATTGCAAAGCACATTGCACATTTGCAACGTTTTTATAATTATTTGCTTTATGATTTGCCAAATTTTTTGAGTTTGCTAGTTGGAAGAATTTACAGTATTTTGGACTATGAATATCATATCATCCAAGAACATCATTTGACATATAGTGGTATATTTTTGGAGTAATCATTTGGTTGAAAACGAAACGCATATGCTTAGTTGCTTGGACTGCCATAAAACTTGCCCATTTTATCTAGGGCTTTTGAATGTTAAAATTTAAGAACTTAAATTAAATTTATAATTATGGTTTTCCTTATACTTAATGTTATGTGCTATGAATTTTCTTATAGAAGAATTTTAAATAATACTGAAATTTAATAATATCCTTTATTATAAATGTTTTTGCATTTGAATTCATTAGTTATGTGTATCAATTAGAATTTCGTACAGAATCCATGAATTTACATTTTTGAAAATAAAATATGTTTATTAAATATATCATTAAAAGATGTAAAAATCTATTTAGATAAAGTTTGTACAAATACCTGTAAAAATGCTGAAAATATGTTAAAACGCTTAAAGTAAAAATGTTTCGCAAGGCAAATCTTCAAAAAAAACAAGCGACAAATTGTACATAAAAACATGCTATCTAGACTTTTCCAACAATGTAAATGAAATCCCTAAAAAGCAACCCTCTCTCTCGAAAACTCACCGCGCAAAAACCAATGCATAATCGATTTTCCAGAGCATGCAATCGTCGAACCCGCCAAGCTCGTGGTTCTCATCGGGAGTGTCTCTCTACCCGGACTCCTTGAACTCGAACTGCAACGAAGCCGACGAGGACGAGGACGACGAGACGTCCTCGCGGACGGCCTCGACCCGAGTGGAGTTCATCATCGGCTCGCCGACGCGCAAAAGGTTGTTCCGAACGCCCTGGACGGTGCCCTGCTACTTCGACAGTATCGACACGGACGGCATGATGATGGCCAGCGACGAGTACCCGTCTGGTCACGGCGAAGCACTGGCCGAGTGCGATTCCTTAGAGTGCCAGGACAGACTCGAAAGCGACAGCTGAGAGGAAGAGACGCCGAGGTCGCGGCTGAGATACTTTGCTTGCGCGCTCTCGTGATCGATCGATGTATGCGCTTTGAAATTAATGAAGGTTCTCCTTTAGGGTGAAATCTGCCTGCTCGTCTGTTTAATCAATTCTTTCGTAAAAAATGTCTCATTCAATGAAAAGTATTTAATTACTTTAATAATTTTGTTTTGTTGAAACTATTAGGTTTTTTAAATTTTGTTAAATAATGGTTTCGTATGAATTGTGAAAGCGATGGATTCTTTTTTTTATAATTTTTAGAGCTGAGCGTCTACGATTAGATTTTCCAGCAGTCTAAAGGTTAAAGGTTGGACTCGTGGGAAGTCAGTATTTTAAAGAAGGCAGATTTCAGTAAGAAATAATCAATTAATCGTTAAAAAATCGTCTTCTAGAAAGTAATTTGAGCCTCGTTGCATGTGAAGTTAGCAATTTAGACGTCAAGTGCAATAAATGAAAGAATATTTTTTTGTAATTTTTTCAAATTATTTTTATTATACGGAATGTAATTATTTAAAAAATAAATTTTTCAAATTATAATAGTAATACTGAAAAGCACAGGATATTACATTGATTGTTTTCTGTGAAAATTTGTAATTACAATGATTAATGATATGCATTTATACAATGTATAGCAATTTATATCTGATTTATATTTTAATTGTAAAAATTCGTATTATTTGGTGTATGTTTGTATGCTGTAAAAAAACAGACATTTTTTGAGAATCAGATAAGAACGTTTTGAAAATGATAAAACGAAGCATTTTTAATGTGACTAGAAACGATTCTTATAAAATTTTTAATTAAATGACGATGATCAGACGCTCGGCAGAATGTTTAATGAAATAATGAAAAAATTGCACGGTCTTTGGGAACAGAAAACTGCAATTCACTTGTTCCCAACTTAATTTTCTGTTGTTAGACCGTGTAATTTTTTAGTCATTTTGTTAGTACAGATTAAAATTACATTCCTAATCATCTGTGCCTCGAAGCTCGATAAAGTGGAGTTGTGAATGTTATAATATAAGCAGAAACATTTTCCAAGCACATCTTTGATAGTAAATAACGAGGACTCTCAGGTAGTCGTGAGAATAAAAATGAAGACTGGTACGGTTTTTGTTGAAGATCATAGCTAATTTTTCTTAAAACTTCTAACATAATCGTGTACGTATAGGTAGCGTCGATCCCCGATCTTCCGTGCAAATATTTTTTAAAAGAAACCATTTTTAAACACAAACGATATTTTCTGTCTCAGAAATACATCGAACATAGTAAGAAAATGCAAGCGTCCTCGAGAATTACTATTAATAATTTTTGTATGATTTGAATTTTGTTTCGACTTACGTAGAATGTACCGTAGAGCGACAAATTTTTATAAATGAAGCATGTTTTGCGAATGTTACGAGAATTAATTTAGTTATCAAATGATATGCATATTTAATGCATGCCTCTATAAACCATCGTTTGCAAAAAAAAATGTCCAAATTACTGCATCATACTAGCCAGTCTTGATATCGCAAATTTAGTCAACGTATTTTAAGAATACAAGGAAATCATGTTTTATATTTAATTTGAACAGAAATAATTCGCTCTATTCTATTTTGGAGTAATAATTCAAGAATGAGTTTGTATTGCAAACTTTACATTACTTGGAACGCTCAGATATCTTCTCATCATTGATCATATTGTATTCCGAGCGAATGTTACTGTTTAAATAGTTTTTATATTAGATTTTACACAAAATCAATTATAAAAGTAATTTTAAAAAAGTAGATTTTTTTATACCCACGTAAATACACTTTTGAGATTATAAAATAATCAGCTAACTAAATAATTATCATCACTGCAAAGAAACATGCAGTCTAAATGCATGATGTCGAAATTACTTAATTTTTTATTCATTCCTATACCTGCATTTTGATGCTACGACATTACTATATTCTTAAATGTTACGTAGTGCCTTTCCACTGAAAAATTCCTTGGTAATAACTTTTATAAGCGCGATATTTTTTATTTACTTATTTAGTTTAATGTATAATTTGTATCATAAATTCTGTTTGTTTCATGTGTAATGTATAAATGCGTTTTTCTATTTAGCTTTCTATTGTTAATTTAAAGCGTAGGTCTGAATTTATTATTAATTCTTTTTTAAGATTTCTTTATCCCTGAAAATTCCACATATCATGCGGGAGATAAGCACTTGATTTTTCATCCGAGTCTCAAATGATATTTCAAGTGATCAATCAAGCATGCAGTCATTAATTTATAAATTAGCGAGGATAGACTTAGGCTAGTACTCTTCAATTTTTCGCCAATCGCTCGAAAATTGTAAGCTGCTACTGCTGTACGATATAAGTAACACTGTGAAATCTTTTGAAAATTCTCGTTTAAGTTTTTAAGTTTAACTAATAAAACGTGTTCTAACCTTTATTTATTCTACATATCGTTGCTTTATTTTTATTAGAAATTGTTTTACGTTTCTAGTTGTAAATTTATTTTAAATTTAAGCTTCAAAGATTTCAATGTGTTGTACTTTTTACAGTGTGTCGGTGAAAATTAAAAACAAAATTGTCAAAAGCGTTTTCGAATCTTAATTATTTTATTGTACTATACAGTTCCTTGCTTCAACCAATTTATTATTCACGTACGATGAAAAAGAGGATGTGAATGGCGGTAACGATGACGATGACTCGAAATCCGAGCAATCACAGAATGTGATCTTAGTTTTTAATAATGCGAATTTGTGATTAATCGTTTTTAATTTAATAGGACTGAAGGACGTTGCTACTACTGTCCAAACTTTCAAATTAGACGATTTTTTACTACATAAATTGCAGAATGAAGTTTAAAGTTTCATTAATGGAAACTTTAAATATGAGTCAAGGATTTACTTATTACGTTTTCTACAATTTCATTTTTTTATACAAGAAACATTCATAGGAGATCGTCTAATTTGACGAGTCTTTGCTTCAACGCCTCCATTTAATCATTGCTGCGTAAAGTCGCCTCGTAAAAAATATGTCTTGCGTTAAAATAATATTTTCAATTATTATTAACTTGGTTCACGCATAAAGATGCAAAACAATGCCTACTTTGTATTTAGAAATCACGCAGCGGAGGTTATTATTTTTATAAAAAGGGTTGAATAAGTCAGAGTAAAGTGTAAAAGAAAATTGTTAATAAATCATTTACGTATCAGTTTCTCGTAATATCAACGATATCATTGCGTACTTTCTATATAATTCTGTCTTGCGTAGGTACGTAATGTCATCGTTGTACGGATATTATTTTAATGGTGAGATGCTTCTGGCGAATTTTGTAAATATTAAATAATTCATACCGTGCGAAATACTATTTAAATAGTTTTAAAATGTACATATTTTAACGTAAAAAATTCGATAACGTGATACAGTTATATTAAAATAAAATATTACGCAATTCCAACATAAAATCATGACTGATCCTTTATTTTAGTTCATCACCCTACAAATTGCCAATTATATTTTTATAAGAAAAAATTTTTCAAGTCGTTTGCACAGTTCGTACAGCCCTTAATTTATTACAATTTTTATTGAACGTTGATACAAAGCTATAAAAATGTTTTCGTTAGAAAAATGATTGACAATCTGCGTAAAACATTACTATCACAATTAATATTCAAGGTTTTTAAAAATGAACTTTATGTAAACAACCTTCGCAATTCTAATAACCATTGAAGGTAATGATTTTTTTTTAAGTTAAATTATTAACATCCGTGTTTACATTTGCCTAATAATTTTAATTAATGTTTATAGCATAATTAATTTTTTAATAATTATCGTGAAATTTTGCATTGTATGAGAATATTAAAACACCTCATCATTATTTTTTATTCATTTTCATTAAATTCTTTGTTGTTCTAAGCAACATTAATCGTAAAAGTAAAATATTTTTTCATTTAATAAGTAATTAAAAACATTTTGAATTTTGATAATTTTCTGTTATCTTATTAATTTATCTATTATTGCTAATTTTTTATAAAGTAAAAATAGCGTATCCCATTATGTATCTTGGGAAATATTGAAACGTTCTGAAATAAATAAAAAAAGACTATTGTTTGCAAGTCGCAAGAACTACAAAGGAAGTCTAATAATGACCACGACTTTTTTAGTGGTTCTTGTTACGATAATACTATAAGATTTTAATATTCTCGACAAATTCATATTATCAATGACAGCCATTTAGATTCTACTTATAATACTTATAATACTTATAATACAATCGTTCTATTACTTTTGTTTTTTCATTTCACGTCATTTTTAGAAATAACCTTATCACAAAAATAACTTCTATATTTTGTCTACCCGCTGATGAATCCTTCGACCCTAAACGTGCCAAGATACACAGAATTTAATCTAATCTGGTAAGGTATATCTACAAATGAAATTAAATTAATTAAATGACAAAGCATCCAAGCGATTGGTTACTTCCTTCTTCTTTTCACACATAAGCAAATGATTTATCGGTTGAAATGAGAAGAGGCTTTGCTACAAATAATATTGAAACTTTTGTGTTATCGTTGCAGTGCGAATTCCTTCTGAACCTGTTTATGATAAGCTTACTTTAGAACGGTCAAAGATAGTTTATTCTAAAGAGGAGTAAACGTAAGTTTTAAGTAGAATATTTTAATTTTATTATATCAATGGTTTTAATGTTTAGTACTGTTATTAAAAAAAAAAAAAAAAAAAAAAAATATAAACAAAGTTAAAAAACCCTTAAGAGTTGCATCAGCTTCTATCGCAGAATGTATTGAAAAATGATAAAAGTTCTGAAAAATATATAAATTGATTATTAAAGTTTCGATTCTAAAATGTATTTTAATAATTATAATTACAAAAAATAACAATTTTTTATAGGTAAATTAATAATCTAAGGCAAAGGCTTGGATAATTGAAGAATGCTTATCAATAGCACAAATAATTTAATTGATCAATAAAATAATCTCCTTAATTATTAATGACAATCCTCTAACAATCCTTGACGTGCGCACCAATTGGTAAGGTAAGTATTTAACGCGAATTACATTAAATCACACAACGTGTCATTTTTTCTCACTATTGCATTCTCTAACAAAGATTAGATACACGTGATTCAATATCTGATTATATGAGATTACATTTGTACTTAGAACGCCTAGTTCCATATCTATTCAAACATTTTTTTATAAAAGCTTCGTATATTTTATCAATTAATTAATCTTATTATCCGGTAAACAAGTAGTTTCGCGAAGCAGCCGATATATTCTTTCAATTTTTTATCATTATGAATTTAGTATACAAACACACTAAACTCTAAATATTTATATATTTCCGATTGCGCAATCTTTATTTTTGAAGCTTACTAGGTTAATTAAGGCACGGATTGCACGCCGACGTTTTGAATTCGCTTATTATTCATTCGCGAGGAATTTTTATACGAGGGAGGGGAACGAGGTGAAAGTAACTGGCTCAAAATTTTTTAATTTAAAAATTTATTCAACACTCGGAAGATCGCGCCACATCTATCCGAATAAAAATATTTTCTGCACTACATTTCATTATAAAATTCATTTTATTAAACAGGAAAAATGGCCGACGGTTACAATCCCGTCGATCACAGAGATCCGGCAACGTTAACGGAGTACGTTCGAAAATTCATTATTTTAACAAAAATAGCCGATTATCGCGGACTCTCACTGTTGCCTCTTAAAATTCTTGCAGAACTCGATTTTCCGCCTTTATGCATCTGCTGAAGTGCGCCATGGGCAGCGGGATATTAGTATTACCTTACGCCTTCAGTAAAAGCGGATACGTCGCCGCGTTTCTGGCGAGTATCTTTATCGGAGCGCTCACCACTCACACGGCCGTTATAATGGTAAACAAAACGAATTTTAATACAAAATTTCCCTGAAAGTACATATCTCGTGGATCGAACTATGCTCGCAAACGACCCCGTCAGCAGCCCTCTCAAGACGCCAAATAAAATTTCAAAAATCAATCGCCGCAGCGACGAATCTCGCCTCGTCGTTGGCCAGTAGAACGATCCCTCGCCCGAGCAGACCTCGCGGCGAGATAGGCTCCCCGATATACCGCGACACGTCGATTCGAAAAACGGGCCCGAAGTTCGGGTAGCCGCGGCAAAAAAACGCGCGCGCGGCATTCGCCGTCGTCGTCCGTCAAGGCTCTCTTCTCTTCCGGGAGCCCGAAACCAGTTTTTCCGCTAGCCCCCGGTTTCTCTCGCTGCAGGTGCAGAGCAGCCAGCTGCTGTGCAGGCGGACCCAGAGGCCCGCGCTGACGATGGCCGAGACGGCCCAGGTCGCGTTCGAGTTCGGCCCGGGACCGATGCAGAGGTTCGCCGGGCTCGCCAGCAAGGTCGTACTGGCCATCGTCTGCTTCGTGCAGTACCAGATTACGATTGTCTACACGCTCTACGTGGCTACCTCCTGTCAGCAGGTGAGACGCCTGGATATGCTCTTTTAGGTGCTCTTGTGTACGGGAATGCTTCGTAAAAATTCTCCCCCGACCTCTTTTTTTTTAACGCGACAGGTAAGTTGTCTAAATTATAGAAATGAAAAAATTTGCGAAATAATTCGTCGGATAATTTTGACAATATACCCAAAAAGCAACGCCAGCTAAATTTCGTACAGCAATAACAAAGTCCGAGTCATAAAAAAGAAAAAAAAAAAAAAAAAAATTCCCCAAAGCATAAAAGCCCCCCCGAAGAATTAGTCGTCCCGGCAAATTAGGTTATTTGGCCCGGTTGGCCGGGCTGTCAAATTGCGCTCATTATTCGAAACCCGATCCGGTCGCTTGTGCGCAGCAGAATAGCAGGGTCCCGTGTCCTTGACCGGGAAGGGCTGGCTGCACGTGCGTTTCCAGTGGCGGTCGTCAGCTGTGGCCCTGAGATTCGCTGCTCGCAGGCTGCTCGCTCGAGCGCGCGGGGAATCCCGAAAACTGTCGAAGGCTGTCCACCGGTCAGTCCTGTACTAAAAGCGACAAAAATGCAAGCGGTGCGCGCGGCGTCTCGATTCTCTCTCTCTCTCTCTCTCTCGAGCGGTTCCGCTTTAGGAGAGAATCTCGGGTTCGCCTCTTTTCGGACAAAGAAATTAGGGGGCTCGGGTTGCGAGAGAGCAATATTGTATACGCGATCCTCTTTTATTGAACGTGATTTTTCTTTGCTCGTACGAGTTTCGCAATGGAATTGCAGTAATTTTATCTTAATCGATCAATGGTCGGTGTAATGAAATTTTATTTCGCAATAATTCATATATATGACCGATAAAATTAAATTAAATACCCGTGGATAATGTTATGAGAAATATTTTATGATTTCTCAAAAAGGAGGGCATGCACATAAAAGTGTCTGATTTTTGTTCATTGGTTACGATGATCCTTGCACGTGAAAATTTTGAAAATTTCGAAAAAATGTTGATAATCGCCTTTAATTCCCCACATTAATCAGAAATCTGGTCCCTAAACAACTATTTTCCGCGAGCAACGCGTTCATTCCTCGTTTTCAGCAAAACCAAACCCTAACATTGCGAATCAGCGGGAGGAAAAATCGAGATTTATTTGGCGGCGAGACGCGAGTCTCGTGTAGCGCGCAAAATACGAGGAAGCGTCGTCGCGCGAAATGCACTTTCCTCGCCGGTTTTTATCTCCTCCTCGCGTCTCTCCGGCCTCAAGCTCGCGTCGTCGGTTTGTTTATTGGTCGGCGATAGGAATCGACTAGTGGAGTATACTTGGAAAACCCCGGCGTATAGAAAGTATCCTGCACGAGTTCCGACTTGGTGAATTTATGAAAATTTTCCGAATACCTCTCGAGAATTGTTTATCCCCTCCCGAGTAAGGCGGCGGATGTGTGTGTGTGTGTTTGCCAAGCGCGTAAATTTCAATTTGCCTAATGGAAATCGATTCCGATGTAAAAAAAGTATTAACTTTCTTCTCTCGCAATGATGTCGGCGATTTATCGCGACGAAGAAAATAACGGGCCCTTGATTAGAAAAACAAATTTATCTTCTTAATTAATTGCCTGGCTTCGTGGATTTTTGCTGTTTTTTTTTTCTTTTTTTTGCGAAGAGGATTTTTATTTTTCTTCTGCCGCGGACTTCGATATTGCAGTAATTGATTACATGCGCTTTTTTGGTTTATCAAACCTTGAAATCGATAGTTTCTGATTCAATTCGAGGAGTGGGGGGTAAATGATTGACGGAACATTCAACCCATCGCAAAACTAAGAATTAAATTTAAAGCTTTTATTAAAATTAACTGCTAGATAATTGATTAATTCAATGTTCCTTTGCGAGTAAGGATTCAGAAATAGAGAGATTTAAAGTGTCTTAGCAGCTTGAAATAAAGCAATTTTTAAACCAATCCAATCACGTGATCAAATAATTACGGTATTCTCGTTTCGACGAAGGTTGTCGGCATTCGCTGCTATACATATACAAATGGCTTCATCTTTTGTCCGCTTGTCCTCGGATTTAACATTTTTTTTAAGGACTACGTAGTTTGGCGGCGGTTATTCTACTCAAGGTGTGAATACTAATATCACAATTTGTATAAATTGAAACTTATACATTTTTTTTTTAACTTTTCTGATTTTTACTCTAGAAATATCTTTCTATTCTATGTAAAAATATAAGTAACAAATATAATATTTAATATCTATAATGATTTTATGGTCGTTATTGGACATTTCTCACGCTATCCTTTGACCATAACGTCTTTATTGTTTCCACAGGAAATTCGAGAAAGAACTTATTGTATCGTTACATAAAATCAAGATAAATATATTTGCGTGCTTAATAATAATATAATTATAGTATAATTTAAAGAATTAAAATTTTTAAATAACGACATCATTAGTTTAAATTGCGTTTCTCGTTCTCACGAAAGTATGTAATTGACATTATCTGAATTTTACTATTTTGTCCTTACGCACTTTTACGGACAGTATTAAAATTGTGAGGAAGTAAAATTGACGTTTACTAAAAACTGACTGATTTTTCTTGTTATACGCAATTTTCGGACTTGCATATTAGCTAACTGTTAAAAAAAAGAAAAAATAAATAAATAAATAAATAAAATACACAGCAGATTTGAAATGGCCAAAAGGGACGAAGTAAGATCTTGAAAATAAAACTCATGTAATATTAGATAATCGAGTACATCGGCGGATTTCACGCCAGTCCGCGAATCTACGTCGCAGCTCTCCTGCCGGTCCTCTTGATATTCTCGTTGACCCGGGACATGAAGATGATCCTGCCGATGACCCTCATCGGAACTTTCTTCCTCTTCTACGGTATTTTCGCCACCTTTTACTACCTGCTCAAGGACATACCGGACCCCGGCCGCTTGTCCAAGTACACGAGCTTCCAAGAGCTGGGCATTTACAGCGCCATCTTCCTCTTCTCGATGCACAACATGGGCATCGTCCTGCCGATGGAGAACTCGATGAAGAACCCGGAACACGCGGCCCTGGTCCTCGGCGCCTCGATGGTCGTCAACATCTTCCTGCTGATGGTCTTCGGCTTCTTCGGCTACAACAAGTACCTGAACGTCTGCGACACCATCATCAAGAATCTGCCGCTCGACGATCCGTAAGTTGATCCGGCATATTGCGTCAGATGTTGTTATCCCTTATTTTCGGCTCTGTCGAGGAGCGAGTCTGTTTTCTCGATTGTCAGCGATAAAGCGCGCGCGTGCGGGTTACAGGAGGAAAGAACTTTAGCGAGCGCGTTTATTCAGCCAGACGGACGGCTGTTTGCCCAAGAGTATATTGCAACGCAAGCGGCGAAGGCGCGCGGGTAATAACGCCGCTTGTTTGGAATCAGTCGCGGAGCCTTGTGTCAATTTAGCGGGGTGTTTTGTAAGGCTTAACGTTCGATTCGCGCGTAAGTCACCTCTGGGAGATTATAATTGATTAAACGCTGAGAGTAACAGTTAAAAATAGATCGATTTTTATTGTGAAAGGGTCGGGTTCAATTTGCAATAATGTTTTTCTACAGATTAGTAGGGGCATTTTAAAATGAGCTCTGATTACCTGGTGCTTCGCGCGAAACGAGAACGTAACGATAATTTTGAAATATTTATGAGCTTAAAAATCGTTGCAAACTCTAGTCTTTGTTGATTTATGAAATTGATGTGACGAACAGATACTTTTCTTGCTTGCATTTTGGAAAACAGTACAAGTTATCTGCTACCATCGTAGATACAATTTCTCTCAAATTAGTTTGTGACATTTTAGATGATAATTATAAAATTCGTCGTTTTTTGGAACAAATGTATACTACAAATTTTAATAATCGCAATTCATTCGTAACTCTTTATGTAGAAACATTAATAAACTTAAATTGGTGTCAAGATTAAGTTTTACAAACATACAATAAAGTATATCAAATTATGCCGAATGATGAGACACAGTTTTACTTTGCATCATAGAAATAATAAGATAGTACATTAATGTAAAAAACAAATTAGTTACGGTTATATAAACAGAAATTTTATCAGAAAGCAAATTTTTTCTGAAAAGTAGGTGAGTAAAGTAGAATACTTATGCAGGAAAGAATACAAGTTAGAAAATCGACAATTAATAAACTGTAGATTAATTAATTTATGTCTTTAATAATAATTTCTAAAATTGTAAATAACTTGGTTCTCGGAACAAATGAAAATAAATTAATAATTTTGTTTTCGAAATCGAACGTTTTATTATAATTCGATGATTCACTTCAAGGAAACGTACGGTAATCGACCTTAGCATTGATAGTTCATTCGCTTTAATGCACCGAGATTTTCTATTGCTGATTCGCGTCTCGTTTTGGCTCACCTCGCGAATGCTTAGCCGGCATGTTTAATCAAGGAAAGTCATCGGAGGCTTCCGTGTTTTTGTCGGTGTAAAACTTTAAATATATATCCTTATCCACGAACTTACCAGAGTTACGAGTAAAGTTGGACTAAATTTTATTTTGATTTATCGCAGAAACAATTACGCAGCCTCGAATGACTATTGCTGACAAATATTTATAATTCTAGATTGTCCCAATCTGTGAAGGTTTGCGTTACGCTGTCAGTGCTGTTTTCATACCCACTGCAAATCATTGTGCCTGTAAAATTACTCTGGCCGGCCATTAGCAAAAAAATTAACTCCGATAGGTACTTGTATGAGGCCATCTTTCGGCTGGGCGGATGTACTTTGTGCAGTAAGTTACTATTTCTAAAATAAAACTATCATTCCCTGAAAATTTAGCGATCACAATTATATTAATTAATAAAATTACACATTTCCAATGTTTTATCAAACAAAATACATGTTAAATAGCTAAATAAATAGATGTAGGTAAAATATTTTTTTTAAATTTTTACAAGTTTTTAAATTTCTTAACCCAAAAAAGTTTCTTAACTCGTTGTGAAATCTTTGAAAAATTAAAAAAATAAAGTGACACTTTTCATATTAATGGTAAAAAAAATCGCCCAAAAAAGGTTTGATTCGCCCCTCGAAGCCGGTAATCCAGCTAAAATGACTCGAAAAATCTCACGCAAAAAGCTTCCCACTTGAATTTCGGCGCATTTATGCGAGGCCGGCGAGACTGGCCAATTTTCTGGGACCAGAAGCAGAAATTGCGCGATAAAAGAGGATGCCCCGTGCGAAAGTCAATTGACACTTATGCCGTCCTTCAGCGCTCGTCGGTGTGGCAGTGCCGATGTTGGCGCCGGTCCTGGGTCTGCTTGCCGCCATAAGCATGACGACCAATATGCTGCTCCTTCCCGTTTTGATCGAGACGGTCGCCAGATGGGGTGAACCCGGGGTAGTCAGGCATTACGTGATGATTCTCAAGAATATAATCATCCTAGTCCTGTACTTCTTTTTCTTGGTGATTTGATTTTTTATTTTACGCTAGTCGCGAAAATAATTCGTGGATTTTTTTATATTTTAAATTTATATAATATAGATTAAGAATAATTTACAGATAGAATATAGTTTTGAAAATCACATTTAGTTTACTTGATTGCTAGTCAGGTCGAAGAATACCAGTTTATAGTATTTGTCACTATCCGAGCATTGAAATGCTTTAAATTTATAATTCAAATTAATGCATTTTAGAAATTCAGTTTAATTCTTAGAATCATACCCTTGAGATATTTCAAAAGGAACAGTACACAATTTCAAATTCTCATTCTTATGCGCTTGTTACACCTAGTATATGATGTCTTCATTGAATATGCTTGATGTGTAGTTGTCCTTGATTTGCAGTAACATAAAGTAAACAGAAATAACAACGATATTTGCGCGCAATTCTTTGAAGTGTTAACGAGTAAATTTTTTAGCCGCAAAACATAAATTTGATTACTGAATTTTTTCAACGAAATTTTCGATGAAAAGGGTAAATATTTAGAGACACCTTGTATAAGAGTTCGCGATTTCTAGCGCGTAACAATTAAGTTTTTTCATCAAAGGTGAAACCGACTCGTGTGATTATCGAAGCGATTCTTTGTGCCTCTCGCGCACCGCAAACGCCGTAATACCCGTATCTTAATACGCGAAGTAAGATAACGGAACGAGAGTCGGTGTCATTCAATGAAGCTAATCGCTTAGATCTCGTTATCTGAAAAAAAATTGAGTACATTAAATAGAGCTAGTAATTAAAATGACCTTTTATTTTTCTTTACTTTTTGGTTCCGCCTTGTATGATTCTTATCTGCGTTCGCAATGATTTTAAATTTATCTCTATTTTCTATCGAAGATTCTTGATCGGTCATAGTCTGTATAGAGTGACTATGAAGATTATTCATAAAGTTATTCATATCATTTATAAAGTGATTACAAAGATTATTCACGCAATCAAATTTAAAATGAATGAAAAATTCCTTTAAAACTTTTTGTTTGAAAGTTTCCTAAATTTTTTCGGTCGACGTTCAATGAACTGGGTTATCATGTTTGTTAATAATTAAATTTTAATAATGATTCTTTCAAGTTTTGGTTTGATACTATATTATCTAAAAAGAAATACTTTAAATGTGTGAGTACATTTTAATTTAATGAATCACCTAATTTATCTGCCGAGGAAGCTCGTTTAATTAGCAGTATAAATCTATTGATTACGCGCGACTCAATGTTCAACATCTGCATAAATGCTTTGCACAAACGATTATTCCTTTCTTCGTCTCGAGAAATTTCTTTTCCGAAGGATGAAACTTAAAACGCTCAATTACTGCATACAAATTTGTAAAAAAAAACAAAGACGAAGGTGTACGCTCGCTAATCGGAAAAAAATAATTTTCTCTCGCAGATTTTCGGAGTCCTCGAAAACGTAAAGAGCATAATACAAGGCTTCAGAGGCGAAAACGACGAACCCGACGTGTGCAAAGGACGAGGAGCCAGCAGTTGAAAGAAGGGCTTCCGGATGACGCAGTTGCCCGAAAGGCGACACGCTGCAGCAGCGGAGTTACGCAAGAGGGAAACGCAGGAAGCTCGCCGAGATCGGCCGAGTGCCTCGATCCAAGTCCTCGTCCAGCGAATGCAATCAGTTTCTCATTACCTCCAACGGGGAAGATTCTCGCGGACTTGTTAGCGCGATCATTATAGGAATTGACTCCTCTTCGGGACGCACTTTTGTACGCGAACGATGGTTTTCTCAGAAATTTCGCGCGTGATTCTTTATGATCGTTCGGCGCACGAAGAAAGTTATTGATTGCTAGTTTAGTTTTGTTTTAAAAATGTTATATGTTTAAAAGCGTTAAACTTTTTTAGCTATTCTGTAGCGCTGTAAAATAAAGAGTCCGGATCAATTTGATATTTCTTATTTCTAACAAACAATTGATTTCATAAATTAGGATTTTTACAAACGACGTTTAGATAAAAGGTTAAATCGTTTGAATAAATTTTACAGCGAAGGAAACGAGTACAAATAAAAAGTCCTTATTTTAAAACAGTGAAAGGCATCCATAGGTATACGGAACACTCACACGAATGCACAATCAGACCTTTCCATTGTTCAAGTTTACCTCTTCGTTGCATAAAAGATTTATTCAATGTTGTAGGAAGAAAGGCTGCATCTGACACGTGCTTCGGTAAGGCAACACCGAAGACATTCATTAATTATCGTATCAAATTGCTGCAACTAATGCAAGTGAGCGTAATATCTTTTCGCAAATCTTTTGCGTGCGCGTTTTCAAAGGAGCCAATTCAGCGGCTCCGCTCAAAACAAAACGAGGCGTTCGAACAAAAATGTTTATGTATCATCTACGGCGGACGCTTGAACTCCTTAAAACGGACCATTGAAATTTCGTCGAAAAATCGAGATTTTGAAAAAAAAAATGCCCCCAAAGCGATCAATAATGCATTATGTTCCAGTCGTAACCAGTTTATCGGCGCGGGCAAGATTTTTCGAAACCGGATTAAAACTTGACGTAAGCGGTGCAAAAAAAAAAATTTCAATCTCAATTTTTGCCGTTTTATCAAGATTAGAGATTTGAAATTCCTGATTTATGATGAATCTGGAGAGATTATGATTTTATTGCGGTAGTAATGCGAAGTTAAAGTTATTACACTGGTTTTATGAAGCAGAGCTATGATTGCAGGCGAATCGTCCGTTGAAAAGATTCTAAGCTTAATTTCATGAATTTTAATCAACTTTATACTCTCGTCCGTTATTTACCATATTTCTAATTCAATCAAAATTAATTCTTCCGATAAATCAAAATAAAGGCATTAAAAGACCAAACCTTCCACCATTCCATTAAAATTTAATTCTCTTATGCAAACAGAAAAATAAAGCCATAAAAATTACGATCGTTCGATGTAAACAAGACTGAACTTGACTTGTTAAAAAAAAACTTCATTACACGAGCAATTTCAATAAAGAAACTGCAATATTTACACTGGCAATATCCGCAAAAGTTGCTTTACAAAATCAACTCGATCGACAAAGAATCTTCACGAGCGGATTAAGGTTGCCCTGTCGCAAAAAAAAAAAAAAAACGAATCCCGCTCGAGTGCCTGGTTTGCGGAACGAGCTGAAAAGTGCGTACGAAAGAGCGTACGTCGATGAAAAAACATTATAAAATCCTTGAAGCGGCTCCTCATTTTCTCCCGCAACGCTCGCTACACGCGCGAGTCAACAGAATCTCGATTGTTTGCTCGAAAAATAATTGCTCAGCGGCTCTCTCGTGTTTTCCGTCGATCGAGGCCGAGGAAAATTCTCTCGCCCCCGATATAATTAAAAGCGGAGCCGCGAAACCGGCGAAAGGTCAAGCCCGCGACGTCGAGGCTCGAGTTCTCCCCGGGCGAGTTCAATCAACCGCGGTGCGCGCGCGGGAGAGCGCACAAAGGAAAAGCGCGCGCGCGGAGTAGTATGTCCTCCTGACAAAGGGGCACCACTCCGCCGCGCGCTGCACTCGATACATACTTTCACGCGTCTCTCGACCCGCCGCCGCCGCCGCCGAATCGTCCTTCCAGCTGCTCTCTCGGCAGTTTATAAAGATACTTTTATAAAGAATGCCGGCCGCCGCCGCCGCCGCCGCCGCGGCTCGGGCAGCAGCAGCAGCAGCAGCCTCGCGAAACGAGAGAGAAAGGCGAGGATATACGATCCGCCGCTGCGGAGTCGGCGGCGAGAGTGAAAGGGAAGAGAGGGACACGCGCGCGCGCATGCAGCGCTCTCGTGCACGTGCGCCGAGTTCTCTCTCTCTCTCTCTCTCTCGGTCTCGCGCGCAGGAAAGAGACGAGTGTGATTATATGCGCCCGACGAGGGGATACATAAACGTTATGTAAATATAATTTTCGCGGAGAGGGCGATATATGGGTCGCGATCGGTGGTGCGAGAGAGAGAGAGAGAGAGAGAAAGAACTGGTTGAGCGCGGGGAGAGGCGGCTTATCGAGCGCCGGGGTCATTAGTTTTTAGCGGCAGGAGTCGGACAGGAGCCCGGTGGAAAGTTTTTAGGGGGTTCCGGCGAGCGTTCGAGGCTACCGGGATCGTGTACGCTGAGGCTGACTAGGTTTATACACAATGGATGCGTCTGATTTTATATCGCCAGTTGGCTTTGATAAGCTTCTGCTGATTAATTTATCGGTTCTCCTGAGTCTTGCTAAGACTCATTTTTGACGAGATAGTGACTCAAAATTGATTACAAATTGATAATCCAGGCTGAATTCGCTGGAAGATGCCTACCTTGGTGGGGTTTCGAGGTATAAGCAGAAAGAGGACGAGTTAGGTAGGAATTTTCGAGATTGCCGGTAGTTAATTGTTTAAGAGCCTTTAGAAGCTGTAAAAGAACGCTATTTAGCCAAGAATATGATCGGAGAAAAGCAGGAATTATGCACTCGGTGCAGTCGCTAATAGTAAGCTTCAAATTGGGGGGTTGCAAAGGAAATTAAAACTCGAAAAGGAATTCGAGGTGTATTTGAGACGCCGTTAATAGTCGATAAAAAGCGAGTCTAATCAAGCGAAATTAGTTGTAAAGTGTGAATTTCTGTTTTCACCTGCTGTACAGTCGGTCTGTTGAACTATTAATTTTTTACCGAACAGTCGGTGGATATATTTTCCGAGCCGACCTGTTACTCGGTATTATAGGACCGGTTGTTCAGCCACCGTTCAGCCGTACCAACTGCAGATTATAATTAGTATTGAAATTGAACGTTTGCTCTACGTATACTGTCGATTGATAGTTGTACAGCCAACGTGCGGTTTTCTTTTACGGTTACAATATTAATAAATCCGAGTGTTTGACGCGGCGGCACGCGTAATTTGAGTTATGGGGAATTATGAAATTCGCGGGCACTGTTACACGCTGCTTGTTTGAATATGATAATTCTTGCGAAAGCGCGTCTAAGCACCGATTCCCGGTATTTTTATCTATGAATTATTTCGCCGTTGACAGTCGATGATGGCAGAATTATTTATACTGAGGCGTAAAAACGATTTCTACGAAAAGTCAATCTTATGGTCCCATTGATCTGAAGCTTTTTATTTTAATTCAAATTAATATGGTTATAATAAAGGAAGCTGTACACTAAGCTATTTTTATCCTAGTGTTATTTTTAAATCGCAGCGGTGATCCTCGTACAATATATTTCAAGTTACTTAAAAAAACGATCTAAAGTCCGGCTATAAAAACGCAATGTTGTTACACGATATTTATTAACTTTGAGTACGACAACAATTTGGATATTGTCTCATTCCACTACTTTACGGTGTACACCTCCATATAAAGGATGAGTAAACCTCCCGAGCTTGACGCACGAAGAGTACAGCCTTAAATTCAGCGGTATTATTGAGCAACGTTTAACGACGCACGAATAAATCAATCTCATGATTTTGACGAGTACCTGCCCGCCGGCGCGTTTTAAAAACCGCTTCGACGCGCAGAACCTTGAGCATTTATATTCGGCCCCTCCGACGAGCCAATAATATTTAGACGTATGGGCAATTCCGACTTTTTCCAAGGGTCCCCGCGCGAGTGGGCCTCGCTTGCCGGCGCGCCGCCGATTATCTTCGTAAAGTTGATTGATTTAAGCCCTTCAAGGATGACGCGCCTTTGAGAAAATCGCTCCGCGGCCGGCTGGACGTTTTTACGCCGCGGGACTTTGTCTTTTTTCTTTTTGCACGCGAGTACTTTGGCGTTTGTTTGGTTTGGGCGGTAATAAGGACTCGGCGGATGAAGGGAGATTAATTTTTATTGCCGCGAAATGGTGAATCAGATAGTTTGAATTTGAAATGAGAAAAGCGCATTGTTTTTCACCTGATTGTAAATCTTGTGAACTCATGCGTTCACCAGAATGTACGAGCGAAATGTCTTTACTTCAATGAATTACGACACGATTGCTCGTTTGCATTGTTTTGGCATTATTTATATCGTAGAATTCTCGCGGAGAATTTCTAGATTAAAGCGGAGAAAAAAAGAAAGTGATTTAAAAAGGTTTCGCGAATCGGAAATTCCTGCATTTCATGTATTATCACGACGTGCTTTACGGCAACGTAATAATACAGTAAGCTGCCTGAATTGCTCGAATGTGTATTTTGTACATCCATCAATGATAATCGTTAGAAATTTAGAATTCGTATATTAAATATTACTCCACTTGATGCTTTTGGAAGGAAATCTGTAAAAAAAAGGCGTTCTAAGTGTTAACTAAACTCAGTCGGGTAAATGCTTGAAAATATAATCACAAGAAAAGGAAAAAATAAATTATAAACTGGGCTATAAAGTGCCGAGGTTATGTGCACACGAGATAGGCATGTGCCATTTAAAAGCTGCGTCGAAAACGGAAGTGTGAAATAAAAACAATATTTAATTTCAAGCGCGCTTATTGCCTAAAGAATGTCATTAATAATGGCTTTACTACGTTGAATATATTTACGAATGCCAGTTAAACGTTTTATTATTCTATAAAAGATCAATTTGCAAAACTAATTTGTTAATTAAACGTCTTTAACGTTTTATAATTCTTTTACATTTGACTATAAATAATGTAGAACAATGCGGCTCTGCACTAATTACTGACGTATTACACACCGGCTAATGAAGCGTATTTGCAATATAGAAATCTCTTACTGACGTGGGTAAAACGGCGTTCTAGGAAGCTACAAAAATTAAAACTTTATGACTAAAAAGAGTTCCTGTTAAAGTGTGCAGAAAAGAATGTCTGTTAAAGGAAATGTGTTTTTGAACTTGAAAATGTGCAACAAATTTTTATGCGCCAAGGCTTTATTATCTCGGTTTTTATCCTCGGTTAATTAAATTTTGCAGCCAATAATCGATTACAAAGTGACTTTTTAAATTTTAAATTCGCCGTATAGTTAGCAGCTTTCTTAATGACATTCTTCGAAGTTTACATTTGCATTTTATTAGCATCGGAAATAAGTGCGCAATGTATGAATAGCACAAATGAAGTAATACGTTTACGATAGCGTGCTTCATTCGTAAGCGTAAGAAGATTGTAAATTCGAGTATGCAAACACGTCGAGGAAAAAGTACTGAAAGAAGGTGTTATTATCGAAATTTGAAATCTAAAAAGACGCTCGATAAACCGGTGGAATGAAAAAAATTTCTGGCCCTCGTAAAGATTACACAGTCGGTGAACGAGAGTTTTTAATCGGCGTTTTTATTTTGAAGCTGATTTTGACGTGTCGGATGCATGTTTAAAACATCACAGAGACTCGGGACTTACGTCGGCATTATTCGAGTATCCTTCCCGTTAAGTTTTTCTCCACTCGGTGTGAGCGGAGACTCCCATAAGATCGAAAACAAAAACTTCGTGGACTGAATGGGGGAATCCCCAAAAAAATCAGTTTCCATAACAAAAGGACACTAAAGATTTTTTATATATTCAGAGCACGAACCTAAATATATCCTGTAAATTCTCAGCTCGTGGAGTTGTCGCTCTAACCCCGACGAGTTGGAATTTTTCATTATTTCCTTTTGTAAATAAGTATACTAATTCAAAAAAAAAAAATAAATAAATAAATCAATAAATAAAGAAACATTTTGAGAAACTGTTTAAAAGAAAGTAACACAACGATCGTCAAACTATCTAAGCAAACGTTAGTGATTGAAAAAAATCAGTAAAAAGGAACGAAATACCTTTATCGCCACCTTACGCAAAGCACTCGGTTACGCACTGAAAACCTCCCGAGACTCTCTCTAAATCCAAAATTTTCCATCTTATTTCCTTTTCAAACGAACTTTCATAACCCATTTCTCCTCCGTCCGAATTTCCTTCCGCCCCCACCAGTCGTCCCCGCTCTCCTCCTCCGGCGTACATATCCCCCGGGCTCTCCTCGATCGTACCCGCCGCGCGCGCGAAAGAAATGGAGCAGAGAGATAGGCGAAAGAGTCTCTCCTGGTGGGGGAGAGGAATCAAAGAGGCGATAAGGCAGCGGGCGCGCACAGGTGCCGCGTATACTCGCGGGCTCCCGGAGAGTACATCTGCCCCCCACCAGCTGGCGCCTGGGCACGTGGTGGCCCCTCCGCCGGCCTCCGCTGGCGAGCTATCCCCCGGCGTATATAATCCTGCCACCACCAGGCGGGGGCCCGTGTCTGGTGTCTAGTGTTGTGGAGCGAGCGGACCGGGCCCGAAGCAGCGAGAGACGAAAGCCGCGCGCGCGCGAGGAAACGAACCCGACACACGACACGTCCGTCGAACCTCATCCGAGAGCCGTGCGGATAAGGATTTGCTTTGGCCAGTGTCTTTTGCGCACACTTCTACTTTCTTCTGTATCGACGGCACGCGAGAGAGCTTTTACCGCGCGTGAATTGCCGCCGGGAGAGTGAGTGAATTTTCGGAGAGAGCCGAGCTTCGGGACCGAGAGAGGACCTCCGGGAGAGCAGAGCCGACCGAGGATCGAGAATTAACCGGTGAGTAGCTGGATCGTGTGGATCCGTTTGAAAATTCAAAATCTCCAGCAGCTCGACTGCCACTCGGGTGTCAAGATCGCCTGTGGACACTTTTTTTCAGGAAGCGCGTCGCGGAAAAACTGACTCGTCGAGGCGGGAGTACAAAAAAGGCCAGAACCGAAACCGCAGACCGCCGTGCGCGCGCGTCGCTGAATTTCACCGAAGCGAGAGAGAGAGAGAGAGACCTTGGACGATTATATATCGGCCGCCTTCGTGACCCGCGATCGAGCCATTCTTACTCGCGCGCTTTAATCCTTTCTTTAATTCGAAAGTGTAATGACGTTTCCCCGCGCGCGTTACGGACCTTACGCAAGGGTAACGCGCGCCGCGGCCGCAATAACGTTAAACATTACGTAATTATATCGCCGTTAACTCTCCCCTCCGGGGGGGAGCATCGAGCACGCGAGTTTTATTCGACGATCGAGTTCGCGCGCGATATTTCACTCGAAAGCGGCGCGTAAACGCGCGCGAACGAGGAGCGCCGCGGAGAGCGCGAGCATCGAGCTCTCTTTCGTAATGCGGGTCATTAGAGGAGAAAGAGGAGAGAGACGAGAGAGCAATTCGCCTCAAAGTCAACGACATTGCCGCCGCCGCCGCCGCCGCGGCTGCTGCAGCGAGAGAGGAAGGAAAGTGTAACGCACTCGTAACCTTTATTTTCTTTCCCTCTCGCGTTGAATATCTCCAAGCGAATGCATAATCGAGCATCGGCATCTCTCTCTCTCCCTTCTCACTCTTTCTTCGTCGCGCGGCGTGAATCACTTTCGAACTATTATCGCATCGTCGTCAATGCTGGCCGATGAGTTTGGAGAGAGAAAATAAATAACCGATCAATGGAGGCGTGTATACGCGACGATCGCCGCAGGATGCGTATAGTTTTTTTTTCTCTTTTTTTTTCGGAGGATGACATAAAGGTATACAGGAGAGTTTAAATATGCAGGATATTACATCATTTGAAATAAGCTGGAAGGTTAACAGGCCTGGAGGTGGATTCAGCGGCGCTTGACGCTTGAATTTTGTAGCTCTTTTGAACGGTGTAACTTTAATATTTATGAACGTAAATCAAACGTATGAGAT
Organism: Ormyrus pomaceus; assembly: GCA_900474385.1. Taxonomy (NCBI): domain Eukaryota; kingdom Metazoa; phylum Arthropoda; class Insecta; order Hymenoptera; family Ormyridae; genus Ormyrus; species Ormyrus pomaceus. The sequence goes on from UCOM01000127.1 coordinate 69,557, forward strand.
GCTTACGGTGTCGTCAATTATAAAGAAGTGGAATGTTATTGGAAGGCCTTGAATATCGAAATTCATTTGTTTTAAAGCAGCGATTTTATACGGAAAGTGTTAAAAACCGAGCGAAATTAAAAAAAAAAAATAATGTTTTTGCAAAGTAAAGTATTATCTTTAACATTTAATTTATGTGCGCTTGAAAATAAAATTAGCTTCGATAATCGACTTTATCAATTAAAAATCAACGTGACGCACTTCATTTTCCACATACTTCTCAAACAATTTATTAATAAATTCAGCTCTTAAAAACCCGAACTTCGACATCAACAAGCCATCCGATTAAAAATTAAAGCATTCCTGCGCTTGGCAGCAGATTCCAATGAAAATCATCCGGCGACATATTCCAATATAAAAAAAATGCCTCCCAAATCCGTTGGTCCCCTCGCCAAAAAGTTCCGTCCGGTGCGTATTATATCTCCTTTTCGCTACGCGCGAACAAACACAACGGGAGGGGGGAGAAAATCAGAGTAACTGAATTCCTCGCGCGGCGCAGGAATTTTCACCTCCGCGATCTCGCCATGTTCGGGGCCGACCCATTGATCGACCGGTCGCACGGTATCAATATCGGAATAAGGCGATCGGGTGAAACACAGCCGAGCGAGCCGCGATCTGGGTTGCGCTCGCCCGAGATCTAGGAATCCTCGCGGGCAGCCGGCATCGATTCTCCGTCGCTCTTCCTTAGCCGACGGCCTTTTTGCCCGGCGCGCGCTCGCGATTTCAATTCGAATCAATTTTCTGCCGATAAATAATGCAGGAGAGCTCGCCGTTCGCGGAAAAACGGGCGCGGTTATATTTTTCAGTTTTTGCGTTATTAGGCGGCGGATTTTACGGCTGGGTAATGTACGAGCTTCTGAGTAATGATTTTTTTTTTTAAAGCGCGATTCGATCGAAAAGCGGTTGTGCATCGATGATGTGTTTCTCGAATTGTTATGTTAAACGTTCAGCGACAACAGTTTGTGTGTAATGATCGTTGATGCGACATAACCAATTATTGTTCGAGTGAGTTTCCTCACATTTTAACTCCGTCGAATGTCGTAAACATGCAATTTACGAGCCGAAGCTTGCATTAACATTTTCGAAAAAATTCCTTATGCAAAAATGTATATAAGTTTCCGTTTGCCAGTGGCAAATAAACAAAAGGCATATACACCTTTTGAAAACAGCGGAATTTGTTGCAGCTGCGCGAATGTAAATTAACACCTTTCCGTCTCGCGCGAAGAAAAGACTTTCGATCCTCGAAAAATGCCCGATGTTTGTTTTTTTATTTTGCCCGTTCATTCATGCCGATTTCTAAAGTTGTACATATACACTCGCCCGATGATAACGCGCGCACAGTCAAACGAAGTTTTCACTTTCATTTAATATTAATGAAGTCCCTGACATTGTATGTTAAAATCTTTGCATAAGCATTTATTAATAGAAGCGTCTCTCCGGTAATAGAAATGTCGAAACAATCATTGGCCACTTCACGCCCGCGACCGTCTAAAGCAAAGATATCCGATTGCGCAACGAGAAACCTATATATATTAGAACCGACAAGGCGCTCCGAAACTTTTTTTCATCGACGAGAAAAGGTATACAGTAACCTTTCCAAACCCCAACAATGCCTCGCTTTAGAAAGGCGATATCAGTATTATACCCAACTTTTCCAACAAAGCCTCCCTGTAATCATTCACGAGCCCGCGTCGATTCGGCCTCGTCATCGTTCGTCCGCTAAATCAAAGCAGCTCTCCTCGGTTTCGTCACACGGCGGACATTTATAAAGGATCGAGCGCTCGAGAATTCAGAGGCGGCAAACTAAACGGTAAGGAGGCGCGTTTCCGCGTCGCTCTCTCGCTCCGTCCCTTTTCCTCGCGCGTATACGCAGTCACGCGCGTTGTTCCTCTTGCTTTTGTTGCGCGCCTATACTCCTCGGCTTGGCGCACCGCTGGCTGGCTCTTGCACCGGAGAAAGCCGCGCCGCGCGCCACTTGTTAAAACAATCAAAGCCCCCGGCGGCGGCCGCGTTCGATGACGCGCGACGCGCGAATGCTAATTCACGCCGACGGTGTAGACGAGTGGCCGGATCGGCATTCAGGATCTGGATTAGCGTTTTTTTTTTGTTTTTTTCTTTTCGTTGTCACGCGGCCCAAGTAAATTTAGCGATTACGGTGGTACGATTGTCGCGCGCAAATGAGAATGCAAATTGGCTTTTTTTTTTTGCCGCTCGTTAAACTTGTTGACGACTGGCGGGCGGACACCGTCGTTCGCTTATAGATATAATATTTTCCAGCTCGCGACATTGAAGATAATCGAGGCTTTTCGAGGGAGGCCGAAGGCGAGCGCCGCGGGTTATCGGCCCGCGGAAATTCTTCTTGTCGCGGGTGAACGGAGGAGGAGCGACGGGGGAAGCGCATTTGCGCGCGCAATACACAAAACATCCGCGCGAAACCTTTCCACGCGAACCCGTTTCGGAGCGCGGCGCAAAATAGAATAAATGGCGAAGGAGCGAGAGAGCCGGGCATCCGCCTGCCTTCCTTTTTTCGGCGCATTCCGAGGGGCCGGCAAAGCGAGGCCAGCAAAAATATATAATACGACGGCGTATTATCTGCGCGTCGCCTTTTGTCGAGAGGCGGACGCTCTGCTCGCTCCACATTTGGCCGGACTTGCGTAACGGATTCGGCCTTTGACGGACGACGAACGGCGCATGAATTAGCGATTTCGCCAAAAAGCTTGTAAGCTGCCAATATTTTTCTAGATACTCCCTCCGGTTGAGATCGGCGCCGATTCGGTCGTTCGCGATGGCATTCCGCGCGCGCTTTCCAGAGATTTTCCGCGCGGGGGATCTCCGGACGTATGCGGCTAACGGTACATAAAGGCAGAGGAAATTTATTGGACGCCGCGCGGCTCGAGGAGTTTTTCGCCGGAATGATTTGCGAAAAAGCGCGTTCGGCGTCCTTACTTCGTGTTTAATTTATATATTGCTGGGATAAATATATATATATATATATATATTTAATTTGGAGTGTGTGCGAAAGACCAAGAATTTTTGCATCACATTTTTTTTTATCAATCAGGATGTCGACAGATTAATCAATTTGTTTGATATTTTAAATTAAATTTCTGCGCTAATTAAGCGCTAAGAATTAATAAAAGATAAGGAGATAAAAGTGCACAATATTTGTTGTTTATCGATAAATAAACATTTGCATCAGCCGGTTGCCGGGTGGCAAAAGCGAAACCCAAAAGAATCAGAACGAGATCTGCCTTCAATTTATCGATCAATATATTCGAATACTCGCCGTTCCAAAAATTTCTCCGACGGAGACGCTATCGCCTCCGCGGTCGTAAATTCAACGCGGTCGCGCTCGATCGACATCGCTGCTTCGCGGATTCCGCAATTGAACACAATTTCAGTTGAAGAGGGACTCTATGAGTCACGCGGCGGACGTAGTGGCGCGACTTCTCAATTAGATTAGGACTCGATGCCGGCGAGATTACCAAACTTGTACTCGCATTCCGTTCGTTTCTTCTCGGATAGAAAGTATACAAGAGGTGGCTTGCTTATAAGGAAATTCGCCGGTAAAAATTTCAATTCGGTGTCAATGCTTTATTGCCGGGTAATTACGTAATTTGTCATCGGCCACCGTTCAATTATCTGCTGTAAACAAGGATAGACGGCGCGTATAAAAAGATTCTATTATCTCCGATCGCAAAGATTTTTTAATAACGGAGGCCGCCGCGCACTTACCGATCGTCGTGCAATTGCGTCGATTTATCTCCTTCCAGAAATATTGTCTCTTAATTACTCGCGGGTCGCAATAAAATTTTTTTCTATAAATAATTTCGCATGTACACGCTTCGCGCGACGATATTTCGATCGAGAAATTCCGATTCGCCGCGCGTTTCCGATATCGCGATCGAATCGATTGGAAGTGGCCGTGGTAGATAATCCGTTAAAAATCATTTTTACCCGCGGCCGCGCGTTACGTCCCGTGCGCAAATCGGCTTTTTTTCCTTCGCCGCGCCGATCGCCGATATATCGAGAGCCTCCGATGCTGCTTATCGGACGAGGCATCGCGTATTAGCCCGCGCGCGTTTCCAATAAATTCCATCGGAGGCTTAAATCGGGGTCATGACAAGCGGCGAGCGAATTTTTCTCGCGGCGCGTCCTTATCAAAGCGGATCAATGACTTTTCTCAGATTATTCTCCTGCGGGAGGCTCTTGAGCTTCTTTTTTTTTTTTTTTCTGTCACCGATGGCGACAATGGCATTTTTTTCCGTCGTTCGGCTTGCTTCCCTGGAAATTTTCTAGTCGTTCGAGTTGGGCTGTTTACTGGCGCGAAGTGAAACTGTCGATGCGCAATTTAAGAGCAAGAGGTAGTTTGGATGATTATAGCCAAATACATTTCGAGAGCGATTTTTTTCAGCTACGACGTAGACATTGACCGATTCGCTCGTCGATTGGTAGATTAAGCTAATTCACTTGACACGCTATCCAAACTTTCTGATTTCATGCAGACTAATTGAGGAAAAAACTATTTGTTTTCCAGATTTCCACAATGGGCAAGAAGGAGGAAGCGAACGAGGTGCCGGGCGAACAAATGAGGGACTTCAGCAGCACGTGAGTAATTTTCCAATAAATTTTCACTCGATTGTGTACCGATCATCGAAGAGCAAATACTTTCCATTGAAATATAAACAAACATCCCCCGCAGATAAAAGAGAAAAATTATCAGAAATACCTTACACCATTTATCAACGCGGCGCGATTTATAATATTTATATTTCAGCTCCTCGTTGACACGCGATATACCTATGGAACACAATATGTATAATCAGCCGCAAACAAATAATAAATACTAGGCGCAAAAAGAAAAAAATGTGCCCCGATAATGAAAGAATCGCTCTCTCTCTCGAGAGCAAAGACCTCGGCCTTACAATGCCGAGCTTTTTTCCAGCGCGGATACACATCGGGCGTGCGGGCGATAAAACAATCCATCAGCCGATAATAGATCGATAAAGTCTGCTGCGCAGAACGGACTTTTATCGGCTGCAGTTTCTAACGTCACCTAAATCTGGCTTATCTCCGATTAGCTCCGATTACGATCGCCCCCCCTATAAGCTCTCGCGCCGCGGCGCAAAGCCGACACGTGTCGCGGATCCTCTTTTTACATCCGATCCGCGTTTGTGGCGGCGCCGCGCTTACGAAATGCCGAATCGGCGTCTATGGGAGAGGACGAAATTAGAAATTATTCATGAATTTTTTCTCTTTCACCCGAGACGATGATCGGCTAACGATTTTCTGTTTACAGGACGAAAATAGCGCCCGTCATCGGGCAGTACCACGAGAAGGATGAACTGTACGACCCGTTCGATCATCGAGATAAGAAGCACGCAACCTCGTAAGTGCACGTGACTTTTTAATTTAGCGCCGGAATTCCTTCGAGTTTTGTTGCGTGAATTCTATTGTCGACGTTGAAGAGGGCAGTCTTTTTTTTTCATTTTTTATCTGCCGATTAAAGTTCCGCTGTTTAATATATCGAGTTTCGAAAATTATTCTTGTGGCTTGGGTTATTTTTAACGCGACTGGCGGTAATTTAATGACTGAAGCCGAGAGGCATCCTTAATAAACTTTGAGGAATTCTGCGGCTGCGGCTTGAACGAATCGTCAGGCGAGACCTTCGACTGTGTATTCGCGTGCATCAATCTTATTGAATTATAATAGGCTCTTAATTATGAATAATTTACCGGTTGGAGCTGGAACTTAATTCGATCGAGTTCGAATAAAAATACCGCAAAAGATGATTAGATTCTAATTTTAATGCGCAATTATATAAATTTCCTTAAAACAGTAACTACCAAGCTATTTAAAGACCCCAAGAATTGGCGAACAATAAAAAAGACGTCTGCAGCGATAAAAAAAAAAGTGAATCACAAAGTGCAGCATCAAAATATTTTAACGACAGCTGCATCGTTCTCTTTTGTTTCGCTCGCTTGCATCCTTTATATTCACGCCAAGTCGCCCGATAAATTCCGAGTTAGAAAGCGAGAAGACCTCCAAAAGCGTCGCCCGCCGAAGGCCGCGCGTTTTTCGGAAAATTCATGAATATTCCAGCGAGAAAACCTGACTGCATCGGTTTATTAAGCGAAGGTCGCGCCTCTCTTTCTCTCTCTGTCTCCCGACGGAGGTAATACGATAATCGGACGTACACACAATTACTTCCACGCCGTCCACGACCTCAATACCTCTCGTGCATTTCCGTCCGAGCGGCGCTCGCTCGTCGCTCGGCTGAGAAAGGAAAACCGAGTGATAAAAATCGGCCGCGGGTAAAAAAGACGAAGGCGAAACGCGGATCGAACTAATCAATGTCCGTGAAGTCGCCGTTGTTATCGTCGCTTTTTGTCGCGCGGCTCTGGTAGAGGCGTTCTGCTGTAATACGGAAATGAGACGGGTTTTTTTTCTGTGCCTGCCTCGTAGCAGGCGACGACTGGATTTGTAATTGGTTCAAGAAGGCGGCCCGATAATAACAAAGAGAAACGCTCGAAAGCGTGAATTATTGTATAAGCGCTCTCGGGAGAGAAATGACAATTCGCCTCGGACTTTGAAATCCTTTGTGCTCCGCGAGAGCGGTTTTTGCTCCCGCGGCGCGGAGCTTAGACTTTTTCGGCAACTTTCCTTCGCGTTTCCGAAGCGTGCAGGGGGGAGAGGGGGAGAAGGCATTTTTAACCGGACTCGGAGTGTAATAAAGGAAGGATTTTGTTTGTTTTTTTTCGCCGAGAGTCACTTTCCCTTGAAATAATTAATATTACGAAACGAATCTCATTCGGAGCAGGGAAAATTAGAGCAAATAGAATGGGAAAATGGATTATGTAATTTGATAATCAAATTGTGAAAACGAAGTATGAATCATTTTGACAAAAATAAATTGGAAGTCTGCTCCTGTACGTGAAACTTTCTAACGCGCGGTAATTAAACGGAGGATATAACGAGATTAAAGTTTCATTTTTGCCGCGATGATAATTGAATTCTTACCGGCTGCGAGCATTGAAAATCTTTTTGTACGCAACGTTTTATTTAATTTTCGTAACGTTTAATAACGTCATTACCTCTTTTGACGAAAAGAAACAAAAAAGCGACTAAAATTTTTCACAAACAGTAAACTATTAGGAAAGCAAAGCTACAGTCGTTAAGGCAGAGTTGAGCGGCCGGCGAGCAACGACCACAGCTTCTCCTCTCGAGTCCCCGTCCGCGACAGGCAATCAGCGCATCCACTTCTCTCGTTCTCTCAAATGAAAAGCCTACTTTTCGCCTCGTTCGCCGTGGAAATTTATGCGCGTGGCGGCCGGCCGGCGCGCATAATCGTCGCAGAAGGCACAGAGCGCGGCAACGAAACCGAGTGGAATTCCGTCACGCGCATATATACGTATATGTAGAACTGAAAGAGAGGAGGCATCTCCTTTCTCGCCGCGGAGGCCTTCGAGCGTCAGGTGAAGCGTCGATTAATTTCGGATTTTTTTTTCTCTCTCCGTCCACCTTCGAGTGCGGAGAGCCGCGTCGCACGGCCGCCGCGAAACAAGTAGCGGATGGATTAACGAGCTTTACGTCAAACTGTGTGTACGTTATATACTATTCTTAACCGTTTTCGGAGCCTCCCGATCGAGAGACAACGGTTTAAAAAAAAAACAACAAAAAAATAACTTTCGCCGCGGGCGTATAAATAATTCATACGGCGAGAGAGGCGATCGCGCAACTCCTTCTTCTTTTTTTCTTCTTTTATTCGCCACGCAAAATTTCAATTAGACCGAGCGAAAAAGCGAGAACGAGGAGCGCCGCGGCCGCGGGACCTTTCACCCGCGTCCTGCATCGGGATCAAGGTCGCCCCTTTGAGACGACGCTCGACGGCCTGCGCGTTTTCCTTTGTGGAATGAGCCGTTGATGGTCGCTTCGCGCGGAATTAAATGCTCTGCGCACCCGTCGAGTTAAAAGCGCTGAGGAAAAGTGCACAGCTCGAACGCCACAGGCAGTTGTGTGCGCAATCGCCGGGGAAACAATGGGGTTTTAAGTGGGAAATGTAGGTTTCGCGGCTTCGCTTTGACCTTAAGTGGCTACGGCGAGTTCTGGTTTAGATAATTTTGCGTTATGTTAATTGTTTTTAGGGCGATTTCGCGCGAAATGTGGTGGATCTCGAGCGAAAGAAATTTTGACTGGATAACGTTAAAGCAATGGGTTTATCGAGGGGATTAGAAGCGGTTAAAATGAATAGTCGAGTAACTTAAACGGAATATCTATGGAATGCTAAATTATCGTAAATATTGAGAAGAGAAATATTTGTCTTTCTTTTGATCAGCTTGAACAATTGTTGACTCTTTATCGTCAAACAGGTGTATTCCGAATGGAGGAATGACAAACTCAAGTGAAATTAAAGCAATTATCAATAACCACTTGTTTACTACGTGCTCGCACAATGTGTTATTAAATGCGATCTTTAAATTTTTACACGAAAATGAAAAATAACAATTTACTTTTGGAATCGCTCTGTATATTTTAGAAATGTCAATTTCATTTAATGATGCAGGCGGTATGTTGGCATAACAATATAACGTTCATTCACGTGGCGTCTCAATGTACATTCGAATTCACTGAACATTGAAAATTTGAGAAACGAGTCAGATCGCGAGTTAGTTTTTTCATAAATATTGAACAATACTTGATAATATTGACTGTAGAAAGTTACTCTTATCAGGCCGAACATTCCGTCATTATTTTAATAATAGGTTAAAAGAAAATTTTTAAGTAGTAACGGCATTTATGGTCAGACAATATCTAAAATAAGATATTTACTAATAAGTTACTGTTTTATCAGGAAATTTGTATACACGTTTATTTTAAGTATCTTACAAAAGTTTAAATATTTAATTTATGTCGTCTCGTTTTTTTTGTGTGTATATTATTGGGAGGCGATCACTAAAAAAGATTTCCGATGATGTCACTTTCGTCCAATTTATCGCTGAAGAGTTAAAATTTTTCCATCCTAAATTTCTGCCTATTAGAAATAGATGCTTCCACCGATTCTCGGAACTCTTAAATAAACAGCATCTCCCACTCGACATTATATCGAACGTTATCGGATCAGCTTCTCGCCATTTCGATTCTCGCACAAAAACAAAACGCCCACGGGAATAACTATCAAAAATATTCCGTCCCAAAAAGCACTCTAAACCAAAGTCCCCCCCTCCTCAGAGACGCGGGCTCGGCGACGCACCTGATAAAGTCCTCCCTGGGCACCGGTATCCTCGCGATGCCGAGCGCCATAAAGAACGGCGGCCTGATCGTCGGCGGCGTCGGCACCATCCTCATCGGCATCCTCTGCTCGCACTGCGTCCACATCCTGGTGAGGTCGTCGCACGTCCTCTGCCGCAGGACGAAGACGCCCCAGATGACCTACGCCGAGACGGCCGGGGCGGCCTTCGAGAGCGGACCCCTGTCAATGAGGAAGTACGCCGGCTTCGCGAAGAATCTCGTCAACTGGGCACTCTGCGCGACGTACGTAGGCGGCTCCTGCGTCTACATCGTCTTCATATCGAACGGTATTAAGCAGGTGAGTGGTTTGCGAGTTGTTGACGAGTTTTGGAGAGGTGATGCTCTCGAGGTGGAGCGTAATTTTTTCAGGAATTGAGACGTGTTTACGAGGGATTAAATTGAATAATAGCGTTACTTAATACTTTGAAATATTTGCATAAGTTGCGTGGAAACGGCTGTTTTGTATTTTAGTCAGCAGTGAGGTATGACTATTATATTTTTCCGCTATTATTCTTAATTATCTCGGTTATGCAGAAAATAAGAGTAGCGTATGCAAGGTTACGCGATAATTTTTTTGCGTTTTTAAAATTTATTACCAGCTTTTTTTTTTATAAGATTGAGTATCTAAAACGTTAACATGACATTTCTAGTTCTTGAAAGATATAAATTATCTTACGAACTACTATTTTTATTAGAAAAGATAGACGCGATTCGATAATAATAATAATGCAATACGAAAATTAAATCATTTCTTTTTCGAACGAATTCCACATAAAAAGAATGCTCACAGAAATAGAATTTTCTAAATTACGTTTATTTTTAACACAATCACCTCGGCATCCTTCAAAACATCCTAATAAATAAACTAAAAAAAAAAGTAAAAATATTTCGCGCTTATTTTCAGCTGGGCGACTACTACAGCGGCACCGAGATCCCGATAAGAACCTACATGCTGTGCCTGATCCCGGCAGTAGTGCTCCTCGGTCAGATCCGACATCTCAAGATCCTCGTGCCTTTTTCGGTGATCGCCAACATGTGCCTGACGGTCGGCTTCGCGATCACATTGTACTACATATTCAGCGACATCCAGCCGCTGGATCAGATCCACTTCTTCTCCACTTGGGGCCAGCTGCCCAAGTTCTTCGCGACCGTCATCTTCGCCATAGAGGGAATCGGCACTGTGAGTATATATATATATATATATATATACCCGCTTCCTCTTCCTTTTTCCTGTATAAGCGTATTTAAGACGAATGTTCCGATTAACCGACCTTCGATATCAAAAGGAAACAATTAAAAATTCTTTAATTAAACGCCTTATTCCGTGATTTACTTGAATCAGGTGATGCCCATTGAGAACAGCATGGCCAACCCGAACCACTTCATAGGCTGTCCCAGTGTCCTTAATATCTCAATGACCGTGGTGGTCTCGCTATACACCATGATGGGAGTGTTCGGATACTTGAGCTTCGGCGACAAAGCCAAAGGCAGTATTACATTCAATCTTCCTACGGAACAGATGTAAGTGTCATGAATAAAAGCCATTTTTTTGCTCCCGTTAAGATCTCTCTCGGCTTAATTGTCCGGCGAGTGACGAACGGCTTCATTCTGTGCAAATATATCGCGAATAATAATCGCGTATCTTGCTAATTTCAGCCTTGGACAGATCGTGCAGATCCTGATCGCACTCGCGATTCTCCTGACTTACGGACTCCAGTATTTCGTGCCCTTGGAGATCATCTGGAACTCCATCAAGCACAAGTTTAGTCATAAGTACGAGGTTTTCGGAGAGACCATCATGAGAATCCTCATGGTACTCCTGACAGGTAAAGATGATTTTTGTTCAGCATTATAACCTTGCGGTACTCTTTTTTTTAAATCCATCCCAGCCTGACTCATTCGCAACGCCATCTCAAGAATTTCTTGCTGCCATTCGCAGTTTCAATCTCAATTACAATTTAAACCAATATATTCGTTTCCAGTGAGCGTGGCCATGCTGGTCCCCGACCTGGAGCCCTTCATCTCCCTCGTCGGCGCGGTGTTCTTCTCCTTCCTGGGCATCTGCATCCCGGCCGTGGTGGAGACCGTCTCCTGCTGGGAGGGCCACCTGGGCGCCGGCTACTGGCGGCTCTGGAAGAACGGCTTCCTGGTCTTCATCGCCGCGTGCGCCCTCGTGTCCGGCACCTGGGTATCAGTATTAGACATCATGGAGCTCTACACGCCCAAGGACTCGCTCGGTCCCAGCACGAACGGCACGCTCAACGGCACGACGACCCAGTCGATCCTCTCGACGACTCTGGGCGTGATCGTCGACGGCACGACGGCGCCGAGTCTCGTCAACGCCACGGCGACTCTGCTGCTTTAGATCGTGGAGTTTCTCTTTTTGATACATATACATTGCCAGTGTACATTTTAGACGGAGGGTATAATAAACCTTCTCGGAAGGTTCGCTGCATTTTTGGCGAATGTAAATATATATGTTCATTTGGTGTGTATGATTCGCGGACGACTCGTTGGCTCTGTTTTTTTTTTTTAACGAACGAACGCAAATCGTGCAGCGACTCTATCCGCGAGAGATACGCTTTAAGAGGGTGAGAAATAACAGATCTCGACATCATTATTTATATAAGTACGACGCGGTCATCGAGTACGAGGCAATAGTGCACAGTTGGGCGAAGATTTTTTAACGTCGGACGACATTTTTTTTTTGTTTTTATCGTGTAAGGACGAGCCGGTGTATTTGGAGAAGATGAATCTTTAATCTGTTCGTTTAGTATGAAATTTAAACGGTTTTTGTTTTTTCATGACTTTGTGCACTATTCGTTCGTAACGGCGTAATGGCAACGTGCCATTTCCTTTCATGCGCATCTTATCAAGTGTGGATAAGTTATCTGTAATTTATTGAATAATTTTAGATTTATTTACGGGTAAGAAAATTATTTATTTTTTGCTTGGATTCGCATTCTGGCGAGGATAATTAAAATTGAATGATCGGTTTTTTTTTTTTTGGAAATCTAAAAATGTTCAAAAATAATGTTTAACAAATCATACTTTACGATTTACAAATGTATTGTGATTTTAGAATGTATCAAAATAGTTCGATATCATGTGATTTTCATTTAAAACTGTAAGCACGATTGTAATTCACGTAATTGAAAGAATACTAATAGTATAAATAAGAAACAGTAATACGTATCGATAATAACAAATTTCATGAGTTTGTATAATTAGCAAAAAATTAACACTTTCAAAAGCAAACTATTTATTTTAGAATAGTCTTGCAAGCTACAAAGTCGACCGAAGCAGCGGAAATTTTTCACGAATGTAACAGTATTGCAACGTCTAATTATTATTTATTCACGCAAGTTCAGTAATTGAAAGGGTCAAAAAGTGATTTTGTGGCTTATTCAATTGTATAAATTGCATTTAAATAGTACGTGCATTCGACCGTTGAGTTCCAGAGTCGAATCACAAGTTCGAATGACTACGAAATCGTGACTTCCGGTTCCTCAATGAACGCGCGTGGACAAAGACTCTCGCGGCCTGAAAGTCTTGAGGACGGATCGGAAGTCGAATAATGTTAGAAGATGACGTATAAGGTGCGCTGAGCCCGAAAATAAAAAACGCCCACTACAATAGTATTTCATCACGCGTCTTTTGTCTGCGGACGAAAATTACGTTTTGTTATTTATTGCCGGCTTATGTGTACAGACTTTAGATTAGAAACTCGTCATTCATCATTTGTATTTGTCGAAATCGTTTTTTTTTTTTTTTATTGTTGCGGAATGTAGCTTAAGATACGGTTGGAATGCGGAGATTACGAGATTCGTCGTACGATGTAGGAAGGCCCTTATCTGATACGCGTTGATCCATCAAAGCGTGCGTCTCAGCAAATGATGTTGTAAATAAATAATTAGCTCATAATTTTTGTCAATTAAATTAAAGCAGTAATTATTTTTGTATAGTCTTATAGATTTAGTAAGATTTTTTTGTATAGATGTGACTAATCGTTTAATGACTTGTTACTCGATATTTTTAATTACAAATAACGTTATGTACAGGTTATACGACGATGTTATACCGATAAAAAGTAATTAATATATATGAAAATCAACAATTTAATCTTTAGAACATGTTTTTTGTTGTTGTTTTTTAATCCTGAGCCTATAAAACGTTTTTAATTAAAAAAAGGTGAAGTTTCGCAATATTTTATTATGAAGTCTTAAAAAAATTATACGATCTTATTAATCGACAATACCGTGGATTTGAACATCACGTAAGCAGGTGACCATAATGGATAAACCAACGGAAGATTTGCATTTTACCGAAGATACTTCATGCAGGTAGATACATTTTTAGTAAAAATATCCTTCTGTGAAGAAAGGATTTCAAATAGGTAAAGGTAAAGCGGGGGAAGATGCCAGCTTGGGGAAGACGCCACAAAGCAAGATTTACTAGTATTTACTAGTTTACTAGTTTATTGTGTTCTTTGTACATTTTAGTTATAAAAATGTAATTATTTCATTAATTTTTGAAATATTTTACTTTTTTCCTTAAGTATGGCATCTTCCCCCGCTTTACCTTAAGCACTTTTCCATAATTGGGTTTTGATAAAACACTATCAATAGACTACATTTTTGTGAAAAAAGGTTTCGTTTATCATTTTTAAAATTGTATCGATTTATAGTACTTTCCTTACAGATATATTTTATAATGTAAATTTGTTATACTTATGTACTTAAATATTCAATAAATTTTCAACATTCCTAAAAATTAAAAAAAAAAAAAAATAAAATAAATAAGTGTTTAAAATCTTGAAAATTCGAAGTGTAACTATATAGAAGCCACCTAACGCTCCGCAATCAAACTACTCATCTAAACCATCAATACTCAGCCGATAAAGAACCCACCTACGTAACCATCAAAAGAACACCCTAGTTTAGTTGTGCCGACTGTACGGCAGATGTCTCACTTTTGAAGTTGCAGGGATACGCAAGTACACGATGTTTGGTGTGATTGACGAAGGACGACAACCGCAAGCCAGTAATGGCTGCGTTACAGTCGCTTGCTCGTGTAACCCCCAACACTTGACAACTTTCTTCTCGATGGCCACCGATATTGCCTACTTTCGAAAATGTACACTTGATTCAAAAGTCAAAAGCCAGCAGGCTTTTCGGTCGGTCAAGAATTTGGCCTCAGAGCGAAATCCAGGTTATTAAAGCCAAAAGACACCGGGAAAAATCGTGCCTCATAACCTCAAATAAACAAGAGGAGAGCCAGGGGATTGTTGTGTCGATCCAGAAGGGAGACGATGGCAATGAACGAGGACTTCAACTTTGCCGAGCTGTGCCGGCTCTGCTCGCTCAAGAGCAATCACCAGATGCAGATATTCGACAAAGAGGGCGAGCAGAGGCAGTTGCTCTTCAAAATACGGTCCTGCATACCGGCGGTGGTGAGTTGAATTCGGTGCTCTAGCCGGATGTTTTGATTCGATTCACGTGATACGTAATGAATAAGTAAAAGACTAAACAATACTCTGATTTTAAAGATGATTGTTGAAATATGTACCTTCCCGACTGAATGATTTGACGGATTTTTTTTTTTTTAATTGAAGTTCGAGTTTTTGGAAGGAAAAAGTTATAATTATGTTCGTTGTTATTGTTATTTCAGATAACAAAAGAGGATGCGCTACCCAAAAATATATGTCAGAGATGTGTATATAAGTTAGATATGTTTTATGAATTTCGAGTGAGCTGTATGACGACGGACACGGTTTTAAAAAACTACGCGGATAGTTTAAAGCAGCTTGCGGCTTCAGTAAATCATCAGGTAAATAATTTTCACTAGAAAATTCTGGAAACTTCTTTAAAATAGTGATTAAAAGGTTTGTTTCGTTTACAGAAATTTAGACTCAAAATTATATAATAAAAATGTAAATAATGTAAGGTCGTGAATGTTACTAAGCAAATTGACTTGAAGTAGTTAAACAGTTGTTAAGTTTTCTTAATTTTAGTATTCTGCCTAATTGTTATGTATGTATATACAACAATGACTGCACAGTTCAGTACTGCGCAGTATTTAAAAAAGTTAAAAAATAATACTGCAAAAATTGCTATAAACATGAAGTTTAACATGTTTAAATTCATATTTTAAAGCACTTTTAGAATATGCATAAAATTGTACAAAAGAAAAGCTCATGTGTAAACGCTATTATTAAAATCATTCGCTATTTCCGAAGCAACAACAATTATTTCAATATTTGAAAAATTAAAAAGAATAAAAAAGCATCGAATCCACGCGTCGTAAGAAAAGTCAACACCCGCCACCGAGTTCCAAAAATACTAGCTACGCCTCCGAAAAAAAAAAAAAAAAAAAAATTCAGCTCCGCTCCCAATTCATTACGGCAATGAAACAATCGTCTCGATATCGGCGTCCTTCGGGCGCGAAACAATCGCCGTCCGTCAGGCTCTCTCTCTCTCGAAAAAAAATCCGGGCGCCTGAAAAAAAGGGCGAAGGGAGAGCAAAGTCCATCCCTCGGGCGTCCGAGTCGCTCGGGTTGCTCAGGGGGGAGGGGGTCGGGGCACGAACACACCTGCCCCCCTCGGAGGGGTTCGCGCGCGCTCGTGTGGGTGTGTGCTGCAATCGCATCTCCACGCGTCTCGTCGTCGACGCGACGCTATATTGATCGGGCTCGGGGTGGCCGGTCTATCCCCCCCCCCCCCCTCTCCCCCCTCTCGCGACTTACGCCTCGTCGTCTACTCTACTTTATTGTGCACACACGCGGCCGCCGCCGCCGCCGGAGAAAGCGAAAGTCAAGCTACTCTCTAAGCTACTCTTTTCCGTCTAGCCTACAGCCGGTCTCTTATTCGGGCTTCTACGATGCCCCGGCTTTGCGTCTACTGTTCACCTGACCAGCCGCGCGCGCGCGCTCGGGGAACTTAATCCGCGGCTCCGTCGCTCTGTTTCGCTTGCTTTTCGTTCTGCTTGCTTTGTCTCTCTCTCTCTCTCTCTCTCTCTCCGCGCGGAGAGCCAGCTTTGCCGAGGTAGTCTGTTTATTTTATTAATGGCTGCACCGCGCGGCTCGCGAGACTGTTTGCTCTTGCTTTCTTAATTGTTCGATTACGCTCGGATTAATTGGGGGGTTTTAATTTTAGGGCCGCTTGATGAGCTCGCGAATCAAATTATTTTATTTATGGGAAAACCAGCGGAGATTGGGGGAAGCGATTAAAGGTTCTTGCTAGTTTTTCAGATGAAAAGTGACTCTCCGCAGATTGGCTTGAAGGAAAATATTTAAGGACTAAAAGTCCGTTATGATTAAAAAAAATTTTGTTTTTCCTTGATAGCATTAAAAACCAAGCCCTTCGTACACGTATATTCGCGCGTTACTCGGCCAATTTCTGCCAGAAATTAGACCGAGAAATATTTCCTTCTCCCCCCGCCGCATTCGACGGATAAACATACATTAAATCGCCGCGTCACCCAATAATTCCCCGTCAGCCACGGGAGAGAGAGCCTCCTCCTCGACACGGCGTTTTTCAGAATTCCCACCGCGGCGCGCGCGGACTCTCTCTTTTTATCCGGCTGCTCTCGGCTGCAGCTGCACAGGTGCACGGGGAGACTCCTTCTTCTCTCTCTCTCTCTCTCTCCTGCATACGTCGTTTTTTCCGCGGCGCGCATCGCCGGGGCTCTTTTTTAACGATCCGGTCGCGCGTGGCATAGCTTCGTCTGGCCACTGCGGGGCAACGCGACACTGCCGGGCTGCGCGAGCGAGGTAAAACCTGTTCTAAAGGCTCGCTCCTCTCGCTCTCTCGCGCGGTGGCTCGCAATGAAAAAAGGGGGAATCTCCCTCGCAAGTCCGGCCCGAGTCGCCGTCTTACTTTTCGCGGCGCGGGAGATAGATATATGCTTTGTCATCCTTTTCGAGACTCTAAGCCCGGAACAAACTGTCTGGCGTATCTTTTAGTTGGATTTTTGCTGATATATGGAAGATTGGTTAATTTGGTTTTTTTGTTTTATTTTAAGTTTATAATAGGGTAGGAATAATCTTTGAGGATTCGATAGAGATTTTTTCAACGTTTGTGAATTATAAAAAAAAGTAACGAAAATCATAATTTTTATAAAAATGTTTATGAAAGGAAAGTTTTGAAATTGCTGCTCCATAAGTAACCCAAATATCTCTAAAATTATAAGCTTATCAAAGTTAATCGGCGCTTTAAGCAAAAATGTAAGCCAATCCGCATTTGATATTCCCATTAAAATTGGTATTAAACGTTAACAAGACGAGCTCCTTAATTGGAGAAATCCGACGGGATAATTGAGAAGATCTCTACTTCATCTCTCTTTATCCAGCCATACTTCAATTTTGCCGGCAAACTCATCTTTTTTCGTCGTTTATTCTTCCTTTGCTACTTCATCCGTTTTTGTCCTTTAATCAGACGGACTTCATCTCTTCTGGGCTACACTTATCTCTTTTTTGCTTTTTCAATAAGTACTTTTCTTTCGATTTTTCGAGTCTTCGTTTTCTTTTCTCTCGCGTTTCGCAGCGACATTGAACCCATCGGATGGGTTCAGCCTTAAATGAAATTCACTTAAATTACTGTTATTTATACGAAAGAAATTAAAAAGACTGGCTTCGATGTCTGCGTCGATTAATCCAGTATTTTAATGAATGCAAATGATGATAGAACTTTTATTATTAGCTTTATAAAACGTCAAGTATGTTTTTACTAGAATAAAATGGTTTTCAGTTTTTCTGTCACTACGGGTACATTTTACCATTAATAAATAATTAGTACTTTGACTTAAGAACTTCGCAATAGTTAATTAATAAATAATCAATGTGCAGAAAACGCTATATTCTTAAAAAAAATCGCTCCTGCAAGGATTAAAAAGTATAATTTTTTATCTCGACTCGAATTAATACCAATTTTCCTTTAGACACATAATGTCAACGATAAAAACTCAAAGAAAACTCGTAAAGAAGTTTCGTAGCGATGGGATTTCATCTAAAATTACTTACTTCTCTCGTTCCTCTTTTCAAATCATAGATTATTCCGAGAAAGAAATTAGTTCTGCCAAGTTTTCTCAATAAAACCTCAACCACTTTTTCATCATTTCCCAATGTCCTCAAACTAGTTTTCCGAATTGCTAATTTTATTTAAAAAAAAAATCTTCCAGCTAACCTTCCACCTTCCTCGTCCCTGCTTCCCTCCAGCCATCGAAGTCGAATGCGAATCTCAAGAAATCGAAATTCCCACCGATCTGCATCCATCGGCAATCCTCCCCCAGCATCACCGCAAGCTCTCCACCTCCCCGAGCTTCTCCGGGGCCAGCAAAAGCTCTCGCTCGCAAAAAAAAGCCTACATCAGCTCTACCCATCCGTCGTCCGGGCCTCCGTTCCGTGTGTTTGGCCAATGTCAGTGTCAAGGTCAGCCGGGCGACGCACCGCCGTGCGGTGTCTGTGCGCGCGCGGCTCCTCTCCTCGAGAGAGCGCGACGGTGGCGGCGCGACCGGGGGAAAAGAGCGCAAAAGGGTGGCCCGCCACGGACGGGGCGCCCGCCGAAGGGTGGGAGGGAGCCTAAGCGCGCGCGGCGAGACCGAGAGAGGCCCTGCGCAACTGCATGCAGGCCGGTAGTAACGTCAGTTTTACGCCGGGAGCTAAAGCGACTCGCCGCGCTGCGCCTCCGAGAGAGTCAGTCGCCGCGGTGTGCCGCGCCGGGGAACAACTGTGCGTGAAGGTGTGCTGTGGCAGCTGAGATATATATCGAGGGAGGGGAGAGGTGCGATTGCGGTAGTTCTTTTTTTTTTTTTTTCTTTTCGAGGAGTAAGGTTAAGGGTCGCCGAGAGGCCGGGAGGAGAAGAGTTCTTTGCTTTATTTGTGGGTAAAATTGATCGTTTGTTTGAATTGTTATTTTGAGCCTTTTTTCTTCGGGCCTTCTCGATTTCGATTAGGATTTTTGTTCGTTTGAGAATCTTTGGTTATTGCGGTGCTGCAGATCCGCTGCTACTTGTCGGTAACGTTGAATGATTTTATTCGTCTAGTATAATAGTACTAGAAAAATTATTGTTAATCTGCAAGTTTCTTGGTTCGTGCGTCTTCTTATTTTCGAAGTTCTTCTTTTAAAAGTGCTTGACGACATAACGACGTGCAAATATTCATTTCTTTTAAAGGAATATTTAATCTTCAAATATTTTCAGTGCCACGTAAAGGCTTCGGACTGTACTGGTGTTAATTTACATAGTACGGAATAAAGGCTTTTGTAAGGATTGGCTTGCAAAAAAATCCTCCGGCGATGTCGACTCACAATAAAAACCGGCTTCTGTGCAACATTTTCTCGCTCGGTAACGACACACACACACACACACACACACAGACACACACAGACACACACAAACGGCAGCAGCAGCCCTTTTACTATTCGCGTTTTGCGGTCGTTCGGCAAATTCAACGTGCTCTTATCCCTGCTTTTGTCACTCGCGGGGCCTCGTTAGTTTGCAATTTAAATTTTCGAGTGCGCAGTCACGAATTAAGACAGTTGTATAATTCACGTCTAAGCGCAAAGCAGTTCTGGCCCGACTTTATGACCTGCTCGGCTATAAAATTATTATACTCCGAGCTCAACTAATTTAATTCCCCGCATCGAGAGATTTATGGCCGATACATTTGTAGCGGAGAAAGCGTTGTTAATTAACTTCGGATGGAAAATATTGGTAATTGGAGGGATTGGCGATTTAAAAATCGGTGCTCCGACATTCCCGGAATGTGGTTAATGATAAGTTCGACGTGATCAAGGGTTAAGCCCAAGAATTCATACAATTTCGAGGCTGCATTCTTAAGGTTCGGAGATAGTCATCGGTAAATTGAAAAATATTCGTTATCGCAATCAAATTTATTTTCAGCACAGAAATTTTTCATCCTCTACTTTGTCCCGTCGTCGTTTACTTCACGATATTTTTTTTTTTTTTTTCAAAAACTGCCGAACTGCTCAATCGAAAAACAGCAGTCTCGACCGAAAGCAGCTCGAATTGGAAGCAAACAACAGCGAAAGAGCGAGCTCGGGGGGCACCGAAAAAAAGAAAGGAAAAAAAAACTGAGGCCCAGAGCAAGCCTCTCGTATCCCGAGAAAGATCGAAAAAGTCTCTCTCTCTCGGTGTATATCCCCTCGTCCTCGAGCGCGGCTTCGCTCTCCTCGGACCCATAATATCCGCTCTCTCTCTCTCTCTCTCTCGGAGCTGCATAGTATCGCTCGGCGCTTGGGACATATATCGGTGCATAAGGTCGTTGCCGGAGGATCGATACTCCTCTCTCGTCGACCTTCGTCTCGCGCGCGCGGCAGCAGCCGGCCGGGCGCTCTCGAGCAGCGCGTTTTCAACTCGACGACGTCGCCCGCCGCCGCAGCCGCCGCGCGCGCGCGCACACACACACATGTACGCGAGCCCCATGCACACACACCTCTCTCCGTCTTTCTCTCTCTCACTCGGGCAAGGAGGGAGAGGAGAGGTAGAGCGCAGGAAAAAAAAACGAGCAGAGAGAGAGAGAGGAGTCCTGCCGAATGCTGCGGGTGTGCGCTCTTTGCTTTGCTAGCCAGGCCTTTTTCTTGCCTGCTCCGTCTACGTTTTTCAGGGGCTTTACAAGTTCCTCCGTTTGGTTTGCGGAAAATGTTTTTCCTCGAGGGTATTTGCACTCGGGACAATAGTCCTTTCGAATCCTTGACGGTTGGAGGGCTATTTTATGTACACGATATAGATCGCATTCGTCCCGAGATCAGATTTGAATGATCTTCACTCGGGGAATTTAGAAACAATTACCCTTAATTGCCGATCCACGTGTAATTCGGCAAAAACTCGTATCGTCCGAAATAATCTGGCGAAAGCCCTCCCTGAGGCGATCAGTCGTCCCCAACGAGAGAGCATTTCCTCCTCTTTTTCAATCCCGCAACACCGTGGCCCCTGGCTTTCCTTCCCCGTCGCGGCGGCGGCGGCGGCACACACGTATACACGTCCCGCTCGCCGTCCTTCTCTCTCTCTCTCTCTCTCTGTCTCTCTCGCTGTCCGCTCTCCTCTTTCTTTCTCCGCGCTCTCGGCGCGCGCGTCTTTCCCTCTTTCGTGAGAACGATCGGAGCTCGCTCGGCTGCTCTCGCCGCGCGGCGAGGCCTTGTTTCGCTCTCGCGCTCGCTCGTTATTGCAGCGGCGGCGACGGCGGCGGCGGCGGCGGCAGCCCCGCGGCGGCGCATCGACGACGGAGATCGCCCGCCGAGCACGATGCCGCGGGCAGCTGCCGTGCTCTGTGCGCGCGTTAGTGTGTGTGTGTGTGTGGAAGTACGCGCTCGCTCGCTCGCGAGGAGCTCGAGGACCGCTCTCCCGCGTTCTTTTTCCCGCGAGCAGCCTTGTTTAGAGGGGGACTTTTCGCAAATACTTTGAGGATTTTTTTTGGAGGATGAGCTCTCGGGGGTTATTTGGGCGATTTCGACGGGGAAAGTTTCTGCTTTGGCGGTTTTGAATAAAAGCGAGTTTTACTTTCGAATTTTTAGGGGGATTCTGCTTGAGGAATAAATAAAGGACGCGCGGAAAAGTTGAGAATGCGGATGATAATGTTCGATGCTAAACAAACTGTTTTGTGAAGTGAATTTGAACGGAACTTTCGAACTCGCGAATAGCGTTTAAAAATGCAGTATTTAAACTACAGCAACAGCCCTGGAAATTTCGATTTTGAGAAAAATTTTAAGGTTTTCTGTGTGAGTAAATTTAAGATTTTTCACGATTACATTAATTTAATTAATATTTACTTATACATAAAATATATTTTTATGCATCTTTTAAAGAGCATATTGTTTTAGAATAATAAATCTTAAACGAAAATATGTATTTTTTATATTATAAGTAAATAAAGATTTGACAGATAAGAGAAACAAACACAATATACATTTACGTTTAATTAGTTATCTATACTATTTTCAAATCGTACAATATTGTATAATAATTAATTACACTATTGACTAGAATTACGAAAAAAATCTGCAGTATACTCTCACTACGCAACATCATTCCTTTACATTAAATTCACAGTCAAATGCTTTACGATTGATTCAGTGCAATCCAAATGAATCTTTCGCCTTTAAAACGAAAAACCTTCGACCGACAATCAACCGAAAGCAACATTCAAAACCGAATCCAATTTCATCGAAAGATATAACAAACCCAGCCAATTCAGCAGCTCCTTCCACTCTGCTTGCAGCACAACGAGAAGGATAAGATGTCGAACGGCCAGCACCACCAGCGCTCGGCGTACGTCGAGGCGCACGCGGTGGCCCACGCGGCGGTCCAGCAGCACATGGCCCAGCAGGCCGCCCAGGCCAGGCTGCTGTCGGGCCCGGTGCCGAGCACCGCGCCCCAGCCCCCCAATCCCACCTTCACCCTGCCCGACGACGGACTCGGATACGACGACGGGGTTCGCGTCCTGCGCTCCATCGGCACATGGTATGTATATGGGCACTTTGGCTGATCAGACATTTTCTTGCTTTTTTTTCGCTAATGCGAATGCTTAAGTTATTCGGACTGAATGAAAATGCTATGGAGAGGACTAGTTATTATTTAAAGGATGTTTGTGACAGATGTGTGAATGCCTTGATTGTATATAAGTGTCAGTAGTTTGTCCCCTTAATAATCTCCACCGAGGGTATTCTATCAGTGTTTTATACTGTAACATTGTGCATTTTAACTACTTGACGTACAAATATTGTATTATTAGTCTTGAGATGACTGTAAAATCAAATTGTATTTTACTTTCTGTACTCCAGTTACAAACAAAACAACTAATATTTATCCATCCAGAATTCGATGCTTACTCTCCAGAGTAATCGATAATTAGTCTCTTCTGAACAATCATCTTTCCCTGCCCAGGTCACCGGACTACTCGTCGGCAATGCGACCGGGTGCGGTGATGCCCGCGTTTCCCGGTGCGCCGGAGCCGCAGTTCGCCGCCAGCCGAGCCCAGACGTCGGCGACGACGGCCTTGAGCCAGCAGCAGCCGCTGCGCAACGGCACGGCCTCGAGCAACTCCAGGCCGGGCTCCGTCTCGAAGGCGACCAACACCGGCGAGCCCAGCACGAAGGCCTTCGCCTGCACCGTCTGCGGGAAGGGCCTCGCGCGCAAGGACAAGCTCGTCATCCACATGCGCATCCACACCGGGGAGAAGCCCTACTCCTGCGAGGTCTGCGGTGAGTCTTAACGGATATGGGGTAGCCAAATTCCTTTTTTTCAATAAAGTTCCAATTAGCGAATTGTGGGGGTGCGATTAAGCTAGTCAATTAATAGTTCCGTTTTGAATACAGGTAAAGCATTCGCAAGGAGGGATAAGCTGGTTATTCACATGAACAAGCTTCGACATCGGCCAGGAGTTGCCTCCCTTTCTACGCCTTCGGTCAATAATTTGCATAGCGACCAGCAGCAACAGCAGCAGCAGCAATCCCAACAGCAGCAGCAGCAGCAGCAACGTCCCGACAGTACTCAGAAACCTAAAGAAGAACCAGTCAGCTGGTCTTGTGAATTATGCGGTCGAATATTGGCCACCAGGGAAGAATGGTCCCAGCATGCACGGTAAATTCTGAATTTTACAAAATAAGTATTCTTACGAAGGAACAAAGAAGGACTGCGTAATCGAAATATAAAAGTTTGTAAATTAGCGTTGCACTATTGCCTAAACCAGTATTTATTACTTACTGTTTTACAATACGAATTTTCAAAGATAACGCATACATATCAGAATCAAAAATACATTACAAAGCGCTCGTCCTCAGGCGTTGTTGCAACTTCGCACAATATTGCAATAAGACTATCTTTCCCGTAACAATAAGACAAACTCCTCTCCGCAGATCTCACCTGGAGTCCTCGGGGCCGCCGCAGCACGCAGCAGCCTACTTCCCAGGCTCGGTGGCGCCTCCGCAGGCCTACTCCGCCGAGAGGCACCACTGCATGATGTGCCGCACGGACTTCACGGACAAGACCGAGTTCATTCTGCACGTCCGCTCGCACTTCGAGCCCCACGCCCAGCAGGCGGCGGTGGCCGCGGCGGCGGCGGCGGCGGCCGCCTCCGGCAAGCCGGACCCCGCCACCGCCGAACTGATCGCTCGTGGCCTGGTGGACCCCAGCGGACTATGCAGCTAGAACCTCCTCGAGCTCCGCCGCCGGCACTTTCTCGCGCCCTCGGTTCGCGTGCTGCCGTAGCGGTGAGCTAAGCGACAAGGTTCGGCTGAACACCGTTCAAGAGGCTTTAAATGGGAGGCTTCCGATGGAAATTTTTCGGGGTTAAGGCTTACTTAGAGGGGGCGAAAATTTATTCGAGGGAAATCGACGGTTATCATTTTAATCGGAGTAAGATTGTTAAGAGTTGGCAAGAATATTAGGTTGGATGAAAATATTCATTGAACTTTTCAAGTTTTTAGAACGTAGATTCGTTTTTTTTTTTTTTTTTTTTTTCATTATTTTACTTAACTTTGATCAACGTAAAAATATCACGTCAGAATATCAACAAGTACAAAAGTTATATATCTAAAGATAAATAAAAAAATATAAAACTAAATGAAAAATATATTTCTCGTTACAGTTCCTTTTAATGCTTCTTTGACTGTGCGAAGTTTACTCGTTGTAAAGAAAAAAAAAGCCCTGTAAAAATGCAAATGTGCAAATGAATCATTCAGAAATGCGAACTTGATTTGTTACAAAGAGATTCTGAAAGAAAATAAGGGGCAATTAGTTTATACAAAAGTATATCATAATTTTTTAATAAATCAAGTATCCTGATTCTCATTAGCTTATTGTGATTGTAATGTTATTTTGCCACCGATTTTCTTAGTATTAAGTAGTCTTTGTCAAATTGCAATACCTTTTGCACGTTACGTTACAATTTTACACTTCAGTTAGGATCGTTTTCTATTTGTAAAGATAATTACGATTACTAAGACTGTGAAATTAGCTTTTAATACTTTGTTTTTATAATGAGACTTCATTGTTGTCTTTCACAAAATTGTTCTTTAATTTGAATAAGAGTTTATGTATATTTTAAAGTTTAAAAATATCTTTCATTTTTTTTTATTATTGAGATAACATGAAGTTAGAGTGTTAATCGATGAATTTACAAGTGTATTACTTAGTTGCACGTAAAGATATACTGTAGAAAAATACATCATGTAAGTTTTATTAATACTCGTAAGTATTCTTTTTTCCATTTCTTCTGTAAAAATACTTCAGCTTATTAGTTATGTACACAGAACTGATAGTTTGGTTTCATCTTCCACGAATGTAGTTAATGAATTGCAATAATTACTTTGAGGCATTCGTTTAAGAATAAAAAGCTTTTAGGAATAATTTAATTATTTAATTTTCATTTTGTGAATTTTAAATGACAGTTTTATATGTTAAAAATCATTATGTAAGGTTTTGTGAATGAAATAGTGATAATAGATTTTTATTGTGAAAGTGTTATCTTTTTGTTACTTCCGTTAGTCATAAGTTAGGTTTAAGAGCGCAAATGGATTTATAAAAAGTGCGAAAGAAGTTGTGCTTGTGCCTCCTCCCTTGCATTACAAAATGTACTGCATTTTAATTCACTATCATGAAATTGTAATAATTTTGTTTTTTATTATTCGGTCTGTATCTATAACTAATTAAAGACTTTGAAAGTCCAAATATACATTTTTTTATAGTATTGATATTAAATTATTATAAAATTATAATGCTGATGAAAAGAAAAAAGAACTCAAGTCTTAAGGTAAATGCACTGCAACGATACTAATGTGCAATCGCTATTGTAAAAAGGAAAAAAATTTGCGTTTTAAAGAGATGTACATATGTTTCAAAGTACATATGGTGCCTTCTGCTTGACTTTATCTTCTGCAGTACGTGCTTGGGAGGCACATTGTCAATTGCGCTAAAAATGTGCGAAATATTCGTATAAGTTTCTAGGAGTACAATATGATTTTTAGAGAATTATTGTAATTTTTTTTTATACTGCCGTAAGTGATTTACTTGCTAAGTATGAACGATTCGATAAGCGACTTTTGTACTGATAAAGTCTTGCAACTGAAGTCAGTAAAATACTGCCATAATCATTAAATACAATGTATACTCATTACACCTTTATAAATAAATAACATGAAATAATTCTTAATTTTAGAGCTTTTATTCATCACTGAAGATCTACATTGCTTCCAAATATTAATTTAACAGCATTACATTTTGCAGAACACTTGAAAATAAGGGCACACATTTTTATAACTCATTGTCAAAATTTTTTAACGCTTACAAAATGTCTTAAACAGTAACTCAGCAAACAATATAATACTTGATAAAATTAGTCCACAACATAGAATAATGATAGTAAAACTCATTTCATACAAGGAGAATTTGTACGCCTTGAAAGTTGGATATTTTTTGTTTTTATATAATTTATATTGCATTTCCAATCTAAATTTAGTTATTCCACTTTCTCTTAATCTGTGATACATGAGAGCAATCGTTTGATAAAGATAAAAATCATCTCGAACAAGTGCACAATATTGTATGTTAATATTATCATCATCAAATACGTATAAGTCGTATATTAATGCCAGTTTACTAGCTGCAAATTGGTCTTCAACCATTGCAATATTATTCTCAGAATTTACAGAATCCAAAAATGAGGTAGTCGAATTTATGATGTTTAAATGATTTTTTAGTTCAGTATTATCAAAATATCCACGATAGGCATCAATAACTGCGATTTTGTAGTTGTACTTGATCAAGTCATGTGGTGATTGAATGCGGTTGATATGAGTATTTGTAATTAGTAAGGAATCTAAATTAGACTGAAAGTAATAGTTTAAAAACATACAAATAAATATTAGAGATGCAAAGACTATTTTTTTTCTTTTTGAATCTGGGCGATAAATAGCAGGAGTGTCAAAGATCAGCCGCAATGTGTTGAGTAGTGCTTCAAAAAAATGTTTTACTGTACCGAGAAATGATAAGATCATTGTTAACATGATAATAATAGTAGCAAAAATAAAACAATTAGCCATAGACAAGGCATTCAACATTTGATTTCTCAAAGGAACCAATTGTTTTTTCAATATGTAACGAAATTTTGATTCCATGAAAATGTAAATTTGATTTTTCCAGCATTCTCTATTAAATTTAAATCCAAGTAGCATATCATGTTTTCCGGTAAGTACATCTTCAAATAATCCATGGGGGACTCCTTGTTGATCTATATAACTATTGGTTATGCTCTGGATCGTTAGTTGCAGCGTTGCATTTAATTTGTTTAAAATTATTTGACTCAATTCTCCTGCTGTCCCTCGAAGTTTAAATTCACTTTTTTCTTTTTCATCATAGGGAGTAAAGTAAGGTGCATCGTTTCCTACCATTTTTATAGGATATCCCCCTAAATTTTTTTCTTTTTCAAAAAATAATTGCTCGCATTCTAACGGTAATGAATCTAAATACGTATAAATAATATATATGTTTAAAAAGTTACTCTTATAAATTATTTTATCAGATATATATTCACAAAGAACTTACCATCAAATTTGGGTGAAAATCTGAGTAATGTAAAAGGATGAATATTGTCTTTTACAAATACTGATATTTTAGTCCATATATTAGTAGCATATTGAGAAAATGGATTAAAAGAGTAAAAAGAGATAGTAGAATCATGTTCTTGACACACAAAAATGGCAGAAAGTATGTCGAAATTCCACATAAGTTTTAAAACTTGATAAGCATTTGTGCATCCGTTAGGTGTTTCAATATTATCAATAATGTAGTACCGATGGGAATCCCACCATTGAGAGTATTTTAATTTATATAGCGCTAATTTTAAAAATCGTAATTCTATATCTTTGATAATAAACGTTTGTCCTGGAAGCGATGGATTTGACAAATCGATATTATAATTTCTCTCTTTTTTTGAAAATTTAATGACATTTTCTGAATCAAGTAATTCAATTACAATGATTGCATACGTTTCCCACCAAAATTGGTACTGTGATTTGCTATTATTCGTAATGGCAACGATTAATTCTTTCTTTTCGAAAATGCAATTTTTATAAAACTTTTTCTAAAAGATGAATAATAATACTGATGTAACATATTTATATTATAACGGTTTAAGCAATTTAAATTTAAAATACTTACTAATACGAAATTGGTAGTAATATTTCTTGAGGATACTTGAAAATGATTCTTCTTAGCCAATAATGCATAAATGAAAAAGCTACTGATGATTAAGAGAATAGATTTCATTCTCACTATGATATTTCATTTTTAAATTTATAAGAAAAATTTATAAGAATATCATTTTAGTTCAAATACTTTTATCCTTCTGCGAAAAAGAGCAGGAGAAAATATTTTTAGTTTAAATATTGATTTGAAATGAACGTCAATTTTTGCTTTGAAATGCTTTGACAAAAATATGCGTTTAGAAAACAAAGAATTTTTCTATTTTTTCTGAATAATTTTTAAAACGGAACAAAATTTTCACTATTCAAACAAAAAGATAAGATGTAAAACAGTAAAACTAAACCCAAACGATCTACTTTCCTGCACACCCGCTTCATTGTCGAGCGCATTCCTCGATCAAACTCCCGATACGCGCAAAAAAAAAGTTAACTAGTCGTCGGCGACTTTTCTGTCGACGACAAAGGTGCGGCTCGTCGGCCGATCGAAGGCGAACCTGGTTCGATGTGCGGGGCCCAGGAACTCGAGAAATGCTGCTCCTATTGCTTTACGATCCGGGAGAGATAAGCCGGGCATTATGAATTCCGAATATGTACCTGATATCGTGCGCTTTCACCTTTATGCGTGTGTGACCGTAAGATACTTGTTAATACTATTATGCGATCGGCGAGTCTTCTGGAGCTCCGAGGGGAAGGGAGTGATATGCATCATGGGAATTTAGCGGCTCAACGGCTATCGGGAATCGAGGATCCGAGGAACATGCAGGCGGGCCAAGTGGATTTTCGTTGCAGTCATAATGCGTTATGTAAAGCGTTGGATTTATGCTGTTAGTTTATTGGGTGTCCACGTTTGTTAGTTTTTTTTTTTTTAATAGTGTGTTTTCAATATTTTTTTTTATATATTTCAGTATTTTCAATAAATTCCATTTTTCAGAAAATTGTTAGTTTGATAAAAAGTTAGGTCTTCAAAAATCAAAGCACTTATTTCGTACCAGAAGAAAATGGCTTTGACGAAGATTATCCATTCAAATGCAAAAACGCTTTGAACCTCCGCGAAGGTTCACAAATTTCCTGCGAACGAGGTGAAAATTTGAATATAAATCTCCTCTTGCACAACTCGTTTCTGCCTCTGCAGCCTTCCATTCTTCCAATTAAGGAGATTATAAGATGATCGATCGGACTGAGGCAATTTTTTAGTGACGCTCGACTTTCCCACAAAGCTGCTCCGTGCTTGCAGAAGACCGCGAAACACTTCGCAGGCTTTGCTCGTCGGGAAGAAAGAGAAAGAGAGAGATAGAGAGAAAAAAAAATTAATAGTACAGACTTGAGCGCGAGTTCAGGGCGTGATTGCGGCGGGAACGGAGAGTCGTTGCGCCACAGTACCAAGGGGGATTCAAAGGTTAGCAGATGAAAGTAAATCGGTTCATTGGAAAGGAGAGAATGTGAACTTTATAAGGAGCAGATGTTCTCTGCTTTTTCATTAGGCTTTTTGCTCGCCTTTTGCAGCCAATTTAACATTCCTTACGTGCAAAACCTTCCCTTTTACATAATGATCACCTTTGTTTTACATAATTGGCGATGGCAAAACGTATGGATTCTTTTGCTTTTTGTACATATTAATTAGGGGATTATGTCATTAGATAAGCGAATAGTGCACCAGTAATTAGGAAATGAATGGTGATGTATTACTTTGCTCCATTGACAAATTTTTAGTGATAGCTAAAGATGCAGATTTAATCGAAGGTTTTTCGTACATTTTAATTTCAATTGACAGTGCAATATAATTGAAATATTTTTAATAGTCATATATATGCTTGAAAAATGAGTAAAAAATTATCACTTTCAAATGCAATTATACTTTTTAAAAATTCAAAAAATAGCACTGAGAAACGTTTTGTAACTGTAAATGAATACTTAATTGTAACTTGCAATTAATTTCATTGTCTAAGTTTGATGCTATAAACTCCGTAACTCCGTAAGATAATGCAAATACGGTTGACAATAACATGAAAATGCAGCCCCCTAAGTGGGAGCAGAGCTCACGAGCGAATCTCCAGCGAACGTAACGAATCGAAGAGCGAAAAAAGAAACTTTGAAAGTCATTGTCGATAAAGATAAATTTATACAGGCCACCCGCAATTCTGTCGCTAATCGATACTTCGGATCTTCCTCGTGAACGCGAGGCTCTTCCTTCAGCGTTGATACAAAAATTCCAAGGTCGACGTAAACGGCCCAATTAAAAAGTCTTAAAGGCTAACGATCTTCTTGCGAAAATCGTGATTTTAATGTGTATTGAAAAAATGTTAAAATGGTATTTCTTGATTTTTGGGAACTTGGCCGTGTTTACTATATTTTAAAATGTAACAAAAGATAAAGGCATGTAAAAATGGTAAAATTTTTAACCTCGCCCTTTAAAAATATAAATTTTCTAAAAGAGTATATTCTTTTAAAAAAAAAAGGTAGATTCAAATTTCGAAAATAACAATTTTTATTGAGTACAAAATTTTTTACACATTTAAAAAAACTATATAATAATATACTCGACGGTTTTGATTTTCAGTTTCATTATCACAGATACGAAACTCGGTTCGGTAACAAAACGGATTTTCCTCCGGAATGAAAATAAAACAATTCGCTGGATTACGATATATACGAAACAGACTGGAAATCGCTCGATGTACACAAACACGTCGTTACTACACGCGGGTCATCGATTACGCTAAAAGATCGAGAATACGAGATATCGCTTATTGCGGAAAGCTCCCAGAAAGCGTGTGCATGATCGAAAGGAAAAATAATAAGGAGGATAAATAAAAGAGCCAGAGAACATCGGAGATCCTCTCACCGAGGGCGAAACGTCGTCAGGCAGTCGGCGCAGTCCTGGTCCCCTTCACCGCGTCGTTCGCCTCAGCTCTTGCTGAAGGTGTACGAGAAGCCGTCGGGCGTCCTGTTGAAATCGAGTTTGCCCGGCGGGTAGAACCTCCGCGGCGACGGGGTCGTGACGTCGTTGTAGTAGCGGACCGGCGCCGGGGGAGCTGGAGGCGGCGGGGTCGGTCTGGGCAGAGGTTGGTACTGCGAGGCGATCGGACCGACCGGACCGTAAGCCGGTGGGTTGCTGTACTTGGACTCGTAGCGGACCGAGCCTGCCGGGTACTCGACGTACGGGGAGTGGTACTGCAACTGAACGTTTCGTCGGAGATGCGTAATGAAATTTTAGTTAATATGTATTTTGGGTGCAATGAGAGAAAAAAAGGAGTAAAAATTGCTATTCTGTATCGTAACTTGGGATATGAGACGAAAAAAAAAAGATTTTTACTATTTGAATAGTAAATATTAAAGTCGAAAAAATAATATTTACTATTCATGAATAGTAAATATTATTCTCGTATCTACAATTTTTTCGACTTTAATATTTACTATTCAGTTTAGAAAAATCTTTTTTTTCTTCTCATATCTTTTTTTCTCTCAGCGTGGATCATTTATTTTGTTCATTTGGCTCTTCCCGAAAACGATTAAACTCACCAGATCGGGGTGGGGCGGCGGCGGCCGGTTGTACCTCGGGGCGGCGGGGGCGGGCCTCGGCGGCGGCGCGTACCTCGGCTGCTCGTACGACGGCTCCTGGGTCTCGTACTGGGGCTCGTAGGGCCGTCTTACCAGCTGGTACCTCGGCGGGCTCGAGGGTGGCGCCCGGGGCGCCGGCGGCTGGTAGTCCGGCGGGTTGTACTGCGCGAGCGGCACGTACTCGGGCTGCGGCGGCGTGGGCGGCGGCTGGGCGGGTATGTGGTCGCCGCTCGCCTGTGCGTGGGTCGCGCGAGAAAACGGTTAGAGAGAGATACGGGGTGTCGAGGAGGCTATTGTTGGCTGTGCGGGGATAAGGATCGGAGTGCCGGTTTTGGCTTCGCTTTATTTCGCGTCTTTTTTCGCTTAACGAGGAGGTGGGCTGATGATTGGTCGACGGGCAGGGCTGGATTTGTTTGGATCGCCGTTGCGCAAAGGGGGTATGCAGGTGATTAGGATGTTTAATGATTGAATGTAAAAAGGGAAATACCGGCGTAAATTAATTTATTGAGGAACTGTATTTTTTAATCAAGATTTTATCCGTTTTTATAAGCGCGATTTGAGAGTTATCAATGGAAAAGGTTTATTTGTTGCAAAGATTCTTTTATAAGAAAAAAACTCTTAACTCGTTGTACAGACGTTTTTATACGTCAATTGAGAAATTACGCGTGAATTTTGTAATTGCCAATAATGAAAATTGCTATAATGAAGATATAAATGATTAATATATTCGCCGATTTATGTCTAATAATCTAATAAAAAAGTAATTAGACGATAATTCGTAGCTTTATTAATCTAATAAATTGCTCCACTCAACTTCTTCAACTCTATCCTATCAATTTTCTCAATTTAATCTAAAAAGAAAAATCCCTCGTTATGAAACCACCACAACGTGATACTAAAAAGCCACGCAAACACTTGCAATCTCAAGGGTACTTTTGCGAAATTCCACCTACGTCTACCATCCAATCTGAGAAACTACAACCCACTGTTTAACTTATCAGTTCTCAGCAAATACAATCCAGCATAGAAATCAATTACCCATCTATATACCCAACACTCCCATGGCGCAACGATCCTGAAACAATCCCAATAATTTCGCTCGTCCCCGCGACGATTGCGGCTTCGCAATCGGCTCCGAAAAAGGTCTATCGCCGGTCTTCAATTGACAAAATTATTGTCGCTCGGGGGACAAAGTACACGCTCACCTGAAAGCCGTTCACGCCCGCGGTGTAGGTGACGGTGCGCCTCTGTCCCGTGGGATCGACGTAGGAGTAGGAGCCGCGCCGATTGCCGTATTCGTCGCTCTCCTCCTTGAATTCGACGCCGTCCTCCTGCGAGTACGAGGCGCCGAAGGTCCCGTCGCCGGACAGGTAGCGCGAGTCCTTGAGAATCGCCGCGTTCTGGGAGTCCACCTGGCACGTCGCCACTGCGAGCGCGCAGGAGAGTATTATCTGCGGGGAATGGAATAAAATATTGAGTCTCGATCGAGTCGCAAGAGAGAAATGATCATTTTTTTTACGTCGTCGAAGGGGATGGATTTTTTTGCTGTTTCGGCGATAAATCTTTTTTTATGGATTTTTCTTTTGCAATGTATTTTGCATATTCGGACGAGGAAAATTTATCACTTTTCTAGCTAGTGACGTGACAATGCAGACTTGGTCGTAAGATTTGAACTATATCCGCATTCGTACATAACCGGTTTTATGCTTTTCTTTATTATAAGTGAAAAAAGGCTTGCAGAAATGTTTGCATTATTTCGCTGCAGAAAAAAATTTGTAATAAATTATAAATTAAAATGCCTTTCTTATCAATGTAAATCACTACAAAAATGCCAAGGGTAAAATGCGTGTCACATCAACCCCTTCTTTATCTTAAAAAATTATAATTGTATAAATTAAAAAATTTGAAATTTATATGCTGATGTATTCTGTCATCGAAATAATGAATTCGAAATATTTCGATTATCAGATTTTTTAATTTTATCAATAGTGAAAGCAGTGCATACATATTCATTAATTTCTTAATAGATTTACATAAGATATATTTGCATTATTATTAAATTAACTATAAGTCAAAATCAATAACTACAAATGATTTAAATGAAATTTTTAAACTCAGAGTGTTAAATCCGCTCGAAACTACTCATAAAATTGAAAAAATCGGTTTTATAAAGTCAATTAAAAAGAAAAACACTTTCAAAAAGAGCTGCGTGCTCGAAATCCAAATTCAAAAAACCAAGACCCGTCAGCAAGAAACACCATTTACCGCGTCACCGCAGCCTCAAAAACTAACGAGGAGAGTCGAGAGAAGGGGGTTAAAACAAAGAAAACTAATTAGTCAGCCCGGCAAGAAGGCAGGATAAAGGAGGTAAAAAACTTACGAGCGAAGCACTCATCGCACTCGTGGATGAAGGAAACAGTGTGCGCGGCCGCGGGCCCGAGAGGGGCGTTTTATACGGAGGTTGCGAAGGTTCAAGCCCACCTTGCACCGGCGCGCGGCTCGACCCGGCAGTCACCAGCGGCTCTCCTCTCCTGCTCTATTGCTGCATCGCGCCCATTCATGCGCACTCACACATAACCACGCCCTAACAGCAGCCCAGACAGCCATAAATACGCGTCGAACTCTCTCTCGCTCTCGCTCTCTTAATTCCAATCGCTCGAATATACTAATGCAATTAGACGGACGTTTTGTTTCGGCCCTTGAGACGCGGCGTGAGAAACTGGTATATAAGCGAAATTGTACGGGATGGTTATTTATTATTTCCCCGTCGCGGGATTCTGTACGGCTGGAGCATTGTGGGAGCCCAGGGAGTGTCGGACGTTTTTTTTTTGCAGCCCGGCTGGCTAATTTCGTAGGTAATGCTGGGATTTAGAGAGATTCCGAGGAAA
Source organism: Ormyrus pomaceus (assembly GCA_900474385.1). Taxonomy (NCBI): domain Eukaryota; kingdom Metazoa; phylum Arthropoda; class Insecta; order Hymenoptera; family Ormyridae; genus Ormyrus; species Ormyrus pomaceus. The sequence continues at coordinate 104,544 of UCOM01000127.1, forward strand.
CTGCCGTGTAATTGATAAGTTGCGCCGCTGGAATGTAATCGAATTTAATTCAAGCGAGCTTGATGGCTTGTAATTACCTCGAAGTATTTTAGAATTGGACGATTGGAGGTAAATCAATGGCTTAATGCCTGCGATAATGCTTATATTTTTATATTAATTATGCTTTGATGTTGTTACACCGAGTTTATAAGATCGCAGTTTGATTGAAAGGGATAGCTTCTGTCAGAATAAATTGAGAAAAGCTTCTGTTCATTTCAGTAAATAGTGAAATAGATATTTAAGCATTTTTACGCCAGTTTTTTAAGTACAAAAAATTGAATAAACGCAGATAAAGTCTTGATAAGTTGGTTTGTATACACGCAAGAACGATACCAATTTCTTTTAACTTGGAGTTAACTTTTCCAGAATAAATAAGCAGCATTTTGCATCACCTACGCCAAACCTGTTGGTTATCTGCTTTTCGTCACATGATGTGCCCTTCGTCATTCAAGGACGTCTCCGAACTGAAGATCTCTTTCTTCTTCGCGTTGCTGAAACGGCATCTTGCACAAATCCACCTCGTCCGGTGACGTTCGTAAACTAAATTAGGTCACAACGAGCTCATTAACAATCCTAATTCAATGTAAATATTCATCAAAATTCGACACCACGACCTCACAAGATCACGAAATCTTATAATAAACGCATCTGAAGAAAGAGCTGCTGCACTCAAGGTAAGGATCGCTCCGGAATGCTGCTCACCTTTAAAAGCGAGCCCCTTTCGCGCGCGAACCTTTTCACTTCCTCGTTACACGTATACGTATACTTGCAGGAGTTCTGTGCCCCGCGTCGATACGTCGGACTTTTCGTCATTATTGTGAATCGCGAGGCGGCCCCGAACTCAAAGGGAATTAATTCCTTATGCATGAGATGCAAAGTTCCTTCCAATGGGAAAATGCGCCTCTGATTTTCGTCCAGATGCTCGCCATGAGAAACGGATTCTCGATTCTGGGGGGCTTTGTGCAAGCAGGCCCGCGGTGTCGCAATGAATCGCCTTATTGTTTCGGAAACTTTCGTACCGCGCTTTTTCTATGCTAATCTAAGGCTTCGCGGGAAAATGACAAGAAAAGATAGTCATTCTCGTATTGACACGAATGTCGATGTTTCTCATTGTCTTCTCGCTTTTAGATCTTTGAGTCACTTTTTTAATGTAGGTGTGAAGAAAGGAAAACTCTGGAGTAAATTGCTTATATATGGTGTTTTAAAAATAAAAATAAAAATAGTTCTTGCTCTTATATTTAGCCGTGGACACGCATAAAAACGCGTTCATTGAACAAGATAATTTTAGATGTTCAATTTTTGTGTGGATGCAGAATTTGAAAATGAAATGCTAATTTATCGTAGAAGAAGATGTCATGCAAATTTTAATTCTGTACTTCCTAGCTATAATGATTATCCATTCATTCATCCATCCATCCATCCACAGTATATTAAAGACTATCCTTAAGATTTTTTTTTCTTTACCGACCCATCAATAAAAAAAGCCCATTTTTGGTGTTAGAAAGTTGGATAGATGATCGTGCATTTCAAATTGTGCACAGAAATCGTAAAAAATAATTTAAAACGGAGACAAAACAATTAAAAAAAAATTTTTTTTAATTTTAAAAATAAAAAAAAGTGACTTTTCTGTCCGGTAAGCCCCGCTGTAAGTGACGAATAAAGACTATTTCCCGCTCAAACGTTTGAAATGCTCGATTTTCTACGGTACTAGTGTGAAATGAGAGCTATTTCATAGCTGAGTTGGGAAAAAATACTTTTTATAAATGCCTATATTTTTATAACATAAATTTATAACATATATTTGTAGATGTAATTAGCTAAAAACTGCTTAAGATTTCTACCAGAGTTACTACATATTTCTAAACTAACGTTAACCTATAGAGGACCGGAAAACCACTACAGTACACTACGGTGCAAAAGAAAATTCCTCCTCTTTGTTTTAACTTCATTATTACGGTGTTTTCAATGCTAACACTTTTAAATTTTTTTAGTTTTTCTGCTTGAAAGTGAAATTTTTTAAGAAGAAAGGCTCCTAATTAGCATGCGCCATTTTGAATTTTAAAAATACAAGAATTTTTGCATAAAGAATAATTTTGAAACATCCTAGAATTTTTTTTCCGAATTTTTCTAGTCACAATTAACTCCAAACATCAAAATTTCTCAAAGTAGGAAAAATTAGCATTTGCATTACCCTTCCGGGCCAGAAAACCGCTATAGTGGTGCGACCTTGGTTCGACCCTTTGCCGATACTTAGATAATTAAGACATGAGATATCATTTTCTATTGGAGTTTCAAAAAAGCCAAATGCCGGTCCTCTAAAGGTTAATTATTTTCATCTTTAATGTAATGCATCACAAAAAATATAATAATGTTTTAATAATACTTGTATCAGCACTCCTTCATTGAATACATTTATTCCTTGGAAGTAGTGGTATCGTTTATTCCTCGGATTTTTGCTTAAGTTCGTACGCTGAGTTTATTTTGCGCACCGAATAACGACAAATTTCTTACACAGTATAATAATTTTTACAAAAACGTTTAATTTCCTTTATTCTGATGTAAACTCTTCATAATCATTCGCCTTATCCAACTTATGCAATTATTCTGATGATCAGGATATATTTTCTATCAATTTGTAATCAGTTTATTTCATTTAAAATAAATCATTCGTTCAATAAGAAAATAAATGATATGCAACGTACGTATTCATAATCATTATTTTATTGATGTTGCTTCGTGAAAATTTTAGCATTGTGGAAACACTCCATTACTTTATTCGCAGTCTCACAATCGTTCCTACCACCTACAAAAAATCATTTGTAATGTAAGTGGAAAATCAAGCATTTATATATAAATTCAATACTCACGAAGTTTTGCGCATTCTTTTGCCTTCGGGCTTTGTGGGAAATTCGGGTGAGTGATCTTAATAGCTCCGTTTTCAAACTACAAAAAAAGTGTTTTTGAGATATTAATTTTTTTTTTTCATATAACTTTTAAAATAAAAATATTTTGTAAACAGTACTTACACCATCTTGATCTTTTAATAAACAGGCCAAAAAACATCCAACTTTGTCATCTTGTATAAACTTGTTTTTTTCATCCATTTCATTTAAGATTTCTATAAATAATTTATTCTGTAATATTTATTTGTATATCATTTATGTTTTCATTAATCAATTAAAATATTTTACTTGCAATATAAAAATTTAATGATTTACATAAGATATATTCGCTTAAACAATTACACCATTTTTTTTTATTACTTACTGACATCAACTCCCGACTCCGCAATACACTTAGTTTTTATGTCTGATTTTTCTTTTGATATCAAGTCCTGTTGATAATATTAATATTTTATTAATTGTTATTCATCAATTTATTTACATAAGTAGTGTTCATGAAATAAATTTTTTTTTGATTAATCGATTTTTAAAAAATATGAAAAATATAATGAGATATATTAATACTATACTTATTTTCGAAATATCAGACAGATTGAATTAATCGTATGCAAATTCAAAAACAGAAAAAAAGATGCATGAACATGCTCAACTTTATCTTCCAGAGGGTATATACGTACGCAGTAGACTCCAACAAGACACACTGGCAATAATCCAAAAATAATTAGTCCCTTCATTGTTGAAACAGTAAATTTAATTATTATTTTCTAACTGAGCAAAGCCTGACAGTTAACGTTCAGTAAACTGCGAAAGCTGCTTTCGTACTATGCGTGTAGTTGCAATTGACGGCTAGCAGAACCGACGAAGCGCTCGGTCACCTTAATTGAAGGTCACCATAATAAGCTCGACCGAGCGCTTCATCGGTTCTGTTTTCCGAGCCGTCAATTGCATTCTAAAAGATCTTAAAGTTCTTGAAAATCCAAATATCTCGAAATTCTGACATGAAGGGTCAAAACAAAGTTCGTATTCGTGTTTAGTAGATCAAAATATATAGAAATTTATTCGATGATAGACCACTTTTTATTTTTTGTGTGCTCGTGTTATGAACCTCATATTTTTCTTTTACTACTGCCAAATTTCTTTCTTAAATTGAATTCCACCCAGTCTATTATATATAAGTAATGTCAGTGTATGTTTCCTTATGTATATTTATGAATTTCAGATGTTAGTAAAAAAATAGATAATAATCTAAATATAATTATATTACACTCTTCATTTTGGCAGTAAGTCTAGTTTAATATTTGGCTGAGCAAGACCTTATTGAAAATACCTGATAGTGTATTTTCAATAATTTCCGAAAACTGCTTTTGTACTCTGTTTTACAGTTGTAATTGCATTAATTTAAGATTATATAACCAACGATATCTCATAATTTTAATATTTTTATCAATGTTTTGATTGCGTTGCTATATCAATATCGTTCGTTGGATTTTCCCTTGTAAATTTTTGTTTATTGCCTTATTGCTCTCAAAGATTATATACAAGCTTCGGCGGTTGGTACGTTACGTTTAACTACCTTTTTTAACAAACACCAGAAAAACTTTTATATTGATAAATCGTGAAGATGTAGAGAGAAGTTAGAAGGGAGTAAAAATGTTCTTCCGTTCTCTACTTCCTAGCTACAATGATTATTTAATAATTATGTGTCTTGTAAAATTAAAGTTTTAAACGCCACCTTTTAGAATTGGCCTGAACGTCGTAACTGTTACATCGACGGTAAGTAGAGAAGAGTGTATTTGCGCCTCCGCCAAACCAAACACCGGTCACTGATCGACCTTTAGCGTGAAAGTTCCGTTGGACCTTAGCAGGGGGCGCGCGATAGTCCTTGCCAATGACGTCACTCTCCTTCACTGTTAGAAAGGACATGCCATTTAAAATTGAAACCAGTAATTATTATAGAGCACTGTCAAAGGCAATGCGCATTTTAACTTTTATAAAAAGTTAAGATAAAGGTCTGAAAGAAATCTGTACAAAATTTATCTCGTGAATTATTATCATTTATTATAGAGAATTTATAATAAAAATGTTTAATTGTAAATTTAATAATATACATTTATTATTAATAATGGATGTTAGAGGTTCTTTTGAGAAAATTTTGCTTTCAAAAGAACGATTGCGTCAAGAAAGCCAAAAATCGGCAGTGAAAAGCGTCATTATCCATTTTAATAATCAGCGAAATTTCCCCGTATACCAGGAAGGTGAAAATTGATTTTTCACTAATTTAGTACTCACACTAAAGTACAATTTATCGCCGCAGTGCGCGCGCGCGCGATATTTTGCAATATCGTTTATCAGCCTGTCCACACTTCCCGAAACAATTTTTTTTTTTTTTTTCACTTCTGGTGGGGCGATTTTGTAACCCGACCGGGCCCGGCGTAATTTCGAAAATCGTCCTTAATTTATCTGTTCGCGTCTAAAAAATAAGAAGAACGAGTAATTATCCTCCGTAGCTTTATTACGTTTTCATGGGATCATTCGTTCGTTTATGCCGCATTTTCGCAGGCCGCCGCGGCTTGCTGTCCCGCGCGCACTAATACGCTAATTTTTTTTTGCGCTACTGGAAACAGGCAAGTGCACGCCGCAGAAATGTTTATTATGGCACGGCAAATAAATTGCGCTGCCGTTTTGCGTTACATGCCGCGGAATTTAGGGGATTCCGCGAACGGTGTACAATTACATTATTCTTTAATTCGGAGTATCGGGGAGCCAAAAATTTTTCCCATATAACGCTGTATTTTCGGAGAGTTAACCGCTTTTATGATCTTTATAGTAATAAAGCCTCGGTCAACGGCCAACAAACGCACTTGCTCTTAAATTCGCGCGCGGATAATTATTTTAACTGCAAACAAACCGATACCTTCGACGTTTAGCCGCGGCTCTGGGGAAAACAGGTGTTCTATTTTTAAGAATCACCTTGTGCGACCACATTTTTTTTAAATTACACCGGGTCCGCTTGGAAAAACGGAGGCGTTATTATATTTGAAAAATTGTACCGAAGAATTTCAATGCTGCGGCGATTCGTAAACTGGCGAGGCGAGAACTTCAGAATTTGCGAGAGACCGTAAGTGTTAGAGGGGCAAAAAACGAAAATGTCCATTATCACGCAGCTACGCGGGTATTGAAACTCCGATGCATAATACCGGAGGCAAAAAAATACTGGTAAATAAGACGATTTGCGCCGAGGTATAAGTAGCTCCTGCAGTTATGCGTATTTGTAACGAATTACACTTAACGCCGCGTATATACGGTATTGCTTTTTAAAGATACGCGAAAAATACTTCTGTTCTCATTTGAGCTTTACGATTGGAGTATTCTAAGATTACTTGAATATCGACCAGTCGAATTTTTATGGATGATAGAGGTTTTAGTGGCAGGATTAAAGAGCCTAATAAAATATGACTTCATATTTCAAGCAGTTTTATTGCTGCAGAATAAAACTCGAATATTTTGCTGACCTTTTTAATTGTAATCGTAAAACAGCCTATTTCTTAAAGCTTCCCAATAATTGATTTCTGTTTAGATTATAATACTTTTTACAATTACATCCTAGAAAGTTGTTAAGTAGATGGTTAAATGTTAATTATTTTCCCACGCGTTTAAAGCGTTTAACATTATTATGAGAGGCTCTAATGTAAATAATTAAATTTAATGGTGTAAAAATTGCAAAAAGTATCTCTAGCATTAGGTAGAACTTTTCAACACTTTTAAAATCTTGCCTTATTAAATTGATAGTAAAAACGAACAACGACGACATTGAAAGTAAACTATACTGCATTGGACAGAACAAATTAACATTTTTAAAATCAATTTTTAAGAGAGTTTCAGAAGATTAATCAATAACTGAAACACTCATTTCGACTGTATTTTATAAGAACCATACACTTTTTGAAAGTTAGATAACACTTCCTAGAAAGCAATTAACTGTCTTCTAAAATAAAATTTATAGTTTAAAATAATAAATTTTAAACTGTGGCATTCATTAACTAATATTATGTACGACGTTCAAAACGAAATTGTAGGGAATGCAATAAAACGGGATAATTTATTTTGCTAATTCTTACGTACTGGTCTTTCGTCGGACCGCTTCACTGGAAGCAAAATAATCTCGATCATATATGGAACATGCGATGAAAAAATTATCGCAGCGGTCTATTCTCATTGTCCTTGAATTTCCTGATTTTTTTCCGAAGTAGAGATATTGTAAGATATAATTTACTTCTTTATCACCGATTGATATTGAAAGATAGCAATTTCAATACGCAGCAACAGATCTCACAATGTTTTTTACGAAAATAATATGCTTTAGATTTAAGCAGCTTTTATTTCAAAACGCGGCCTGAATTTTTCATTTAAAAAAGTTTTGCACTCGACTGCGTGCATTTGTTATTTAAATTGTGCATTCAGAAATAAATTACTTACGAAAGTTCAATTTGCCCCGAGGTTAATTCCTTGCCTCCCTTATTGCACAATTAGTTTACTTAATTTAAGTTTAAGAATAATTTAACTAAATTATGGTAATTGTTCTTATTTTCGTTTGTTGGATTACCGACCGAGCCTCAGAATAACCGATTACTATACCCCATTTGGAATTCTTATTTTGCAATGATGGTGTATTTTACTCTCGGTGCGCCAGTCAAAAATTTTTATTGCATTTGAATTTAGCAAAAAGAAAATCGCATTTTAATGATGATAGCTTACAGGGAACATTTGAATATCCGACCAAAAGATCAGATAAATGGTGTTACAAAAGTGTTTAAAAAGTTTCTTAATACACGAAATCGAATAATTGTCGAGACTTGTATAAAAGTCCGAAAGTCTTTTTGAATTTTTAAAATCATTATTCAAATTGCAATTAACGAATCGTAACGTCAAATAAATCAAACTTATACGAATTTTTATTTGCCATAAAGCGACTGAACTAAGCTGGAAAATTGATAATAGTTGACACACCGCGTGTACATCGATGACAAGCCTAAATGCCTAAAATAAATCACGCCAAAAACGCCGCGGCAATTTCCAAAAGCAATAAACTCCGGCAACGCGAAATTGATAGAAACCTTTTAAAAGCCTAATTTCCATTCTCTCTGCCTCAGAATGTCATCATAACCTGCGTTGTATCTATATCCCGGCTGATAATCAATGCCGCTAAAAGTAAAAGAGCCCTATTAAATCGCGGCCCGTCAATTTTTCCCCCAAACAAAAACAAAACGCTACGCCATTACGCCCTAAACCGATCGGCGCGCAATACGAACGTGTGTATATATATGTGCGCTGCGCGAGCGCGTTTCGTCAATGATTCGCAAAAACTTAATTGCCTTTTAATGCCGCTCGTAAATAACGAAAATCAATCGCAATCGAACGAGAGAGTGCGCCGGGGCTGTAAAACTCCCCCCCGCCGCCGATGTGTAATCGCTCGAGGTAAATCGACAATGGAAAAGAGGCTCCCAGCCCCCCCGATCTCTCTCTCTCTCTCGATCATGAGAATCGCGAGCCGAGAGTCCCACGACGAGCTCCGCGAGAGGCGGCTCAAAATCTCCGGGGTAATTGAGCCTAATGAGTCCCGATGGAAATTTGGATCAAAATTTTTACGATGCCGCGCGGCCCGATTATGTACGATCGAATCGCGAAATCCGGGCGAGCTTCGTATACACGGAAGACGATAAATTCGAGTTGGCGTAACGATTTTAAAGTTTTACGGCGCGCCATAGTTTCTAAAAAATAATTACTTCGTTAGATAATTTGGAGCGAGCGACGCATCTCCCTCGGCTCTCTCTCTCTCTCTCCGGCGCGGTGAAGAAAGTTTTCACTTTAGTGCTTTTTTATGAAACGTTTTCATTTAAAAGTGTACCGGGGCCAAGCCGCGGAGCGCTTTAAGTACTGACTGCAAGGATTATACGATCGATAAAGTTACGAGCAACATCAAAGAGCAGGTGTTATTATGTATTTCGTGCACGAGAAGTAATAATGGAATTTTTATACACTTTAAATGATTGAAATGGAGGCAAAACATTTAACTTTTGAGGGTATGTATAACGTTCAATATTATATTGCCCAATAAAAGGCGATCCTTAGGATCAGCCTGAATTCTTTGATAATGACTAATTACAGGATGTTAATGGTACCGAGGCAACTGTAATGCTCAGTTTGTTTTACATCTCTTAGCTTTTTGTTCGCGAAAAATAATTTAATTTAACTGGATATAATAACGTTGAGCGATCAATGGAGGATTTTTACTTTTTGATTTAAGTCGCATAAACGTTGCAGTTTTAAAAATGTTTAATGACCTTAAATTTATTTGATTCCACGATTTATGCTTTACATGTCTGGTTGCGTAATTTAATACGATTAATTGCAGTGTGATCTAGATTTCGGTTCACAACAAGATCAGATTTTCAGAGCAGAACATTTTATATTTAGCATTTTTTTATTAAATTACCCGCACTTTTATGAACGTAAAAAGTTACGAAATTGTTCGGTTATTTAAAAAAACGAACGTGCCCAAATTTGGATCAATTTTTCCAAGAACGTCGTAAGAAGCTTTTCGAAAATCCCAATTTCGCCTGAAAAAGTCCGAAATGAAAAATAAAACCCCGATGAAAATGTTTTAAATTACACTCCTCTTAGCAGGCGTGCATTTCCAGAAAAACGATTAAAATAAATTTTTAAAAGCGCCTAATCGCCGCTCGAAAAAAGCACCGCGCCGCAAATGTCACACTCCGTCCAAGACGGCTTTAGAAAAAGGTTTCAAAACGCCCGGTAGCTAATTTGCATAGTTCAATAAAAACAGAGAAACACAGATGCATTGTGCTTAGGGAGAGCAACGGCGCTGGCCATTTCCTCTCTCTCTCCGTCGGCGCGGAGAGAACAACAAAAAAAAAGAGAGGAAAAAAAAATAGAATTGCCACCCATTCCTTATCCTAAAATGCCTTTCCAGGCCGGCCTTAAAAAAAAAAAAAAGGCGGGGGTTCCCCTACCCCCCTTCCTAAAGTCGGCCTCGTCTAATTTTTTCCTCCGCTTTGTCGGGGGGCCCAGCTTCCTAGGATTTTCTAAAAGAGCCGTGTTACGCCACACGCGGCGGCCGCGGTATGCGCTTGCGCCTCCCTCCCTCCCTCTCGGCTTATTCGGGCGCGCGGATAATATACCCCGGCGAGGGCCTCGGGCGGAGACGCGCGCCGCGAGCGCTGCGCGGCGCTATATTGCCCGGCCCCGCGGGCGAAATTGACTTTAAAAAGCCTATAGGCTACAACGGGGAGAGAGAGCCCCAATTACCGAAGCGCCGTCTCTCTCGCGCGCTCGACCGGTGCCTATATAGAAAAGTCCGCGACGGGCCGACGGACAGATTTCTTCAAACTTGACTCGCGGTGGCATCTCATACACGCGCGCCGGACACACACGCCAGAGGCCAACGGAACCCCTTGCAAAGCTGCACCGCCGCAACGCTGCTGCTTTAGATCGACGACGGAGAGGATATTGAGATTAGTGCGAGAAGAGGTGCACCCACGCTGCGAATCAGACGATTGAACATGATGTTGCCCGTGAGTGTGACTGACATTGAATCTTCTTTCATTCACGCGAGATGTACGATGTAGTTGCGGTTCAGTGGTTGGGTCATCGCCGTGGATCGGCTTTCGAGTAGTGCTTTCGGGCTGGGTTGAGCTTTTCTGGTGTTATCGATTAAGGATTCTAAACGACGAACAATGTTTGCTATAGTTTTGTTTTTCGAATTTTCCAACTATTATTAAATTTTAATTAACAAATTTGCTTGCTTTTTTTCGTTTGCTGTGCGGCTTAACTTTCATTGCGTATAAGTTTATTTAAAAATTTTAGCAGATTTCCTTAAATTTTTGTATTTTAGAAATATCTTTTAGGCACACTAGATCGAAGGTACGTTGGTACGGTGGTAACAAAGTACTTGATCGCTACGATTTGTCCTACCTCCTTCAAATTTTTGCTTGATATTATTTCACTAAGAAACAGACATGTTAGTTCAGAATTTGTCTTTAAAAATTAAGTCAATTCATTTTTTTATTATAAGTTATAATTCAATTTTTATTTTTCATTCCAATTTGTTTTAAACATTGAATAAAAAATTGGTATTTAATTGTTTTGCTACCATATATTGCGTACAATTAAATTCTAGAAATTACTAAAATAAGAACGCCGCTAACCCATTACATCACATATCATTTCCATCTGCATATTGAATACAATGAATGACATTAAACCTGTTTTATAAAGGATACAAGCAGATCATTAATTTAAGGATGATTGCAGTAATTATTTCTTGCTGAAAATATACGTATATATTCTTAGAAAAACAAATGTACTATCATAAAAATTAAGAAATTTTTTAAGTCTAATTAGTACTGTCCGTGTTTATTTTCCATATCGAATTATTTTAATAATTGCAAACACGCAAGCTTTATTTTTTGCACGTTGAATTTTTTATTATTTTATGACCATTTTCAGTTTTATGTATGATTAGACAAAATTGAAAATAATTTTATTTATGTCCAAGAATATACATTTACGAAGGCAAGAGAAGGTTGTTAAGAAATTCAATTAAAATTTTTAAGATTTTTTCCAAGTCAGGTAACCGTTTTTCTAAAAAAAATAGGCATACAATTTTGAATGAAATATTTTTAGATAGAGATTTAAAAATATTTGGTCATTGATTGATGTTTACAAGAAAAATTTTTTAATTTACAAAATTGCTAAACCTAAAGAATTAGTTTCTAAAAAATTAGTTATGCTACAGTTTTACGAAAAGGAACTCAATTTCAGTGTGCAATGTATCTTTTGATGTAGTTTCTAAATTACGCGTAAAGCCTAGTACTCACGAGAGTAAGACTAGAATTTTATGTAAAATGGATTTTAATAAAGTCAAAAAGCAACGTTTCACAAAAAAATTCAGTGAAAGTTTCGATCTCAGTAGCATAAGTGTGAATTACGATGATTCGTTTGAAAAAAATTATTTGCATAACGTAAAATGTAAATACGTTTTTAAAGTTTAAAAAAAAAAAGTCTCCAATTAGAGGTAGAGCCATAAGTACGGTACACCAAGCTACGCGAATTTGTAATTATGTAGCTTGCGTGCTGAATTGATTACCGCATTGTAAAAATGTTTTTGCAAAAAGAAAAAAAAAAAAGAAAAAAACGTAAAACGCAGGTGACGTTTAACGAAGGCTATTTTGGGAAGAATATTGCACGTTACACTTTCATTTTTATTAACGAAAAAAGCGTAATGCGGCACCTAGTATGCAAAAATATTACAAAACGCCGTACGCGGTGATCTTTTTTGGCGCGGCCGATGCTTAATATCCGAGCGTTGTTGGGAAATTAAACGCGAGCCGCGCATTTCTCGAAAAACATTACGCGCAACGCCGATATTTGCATTAATAAGAATGTCATTTTGTTTTCGATGCGTTTCCGCAATAAAATCGCATTTTCTCTTTACCTCGAGAATATATTTCAGCGCAATTTGGTGGCACTCCTTCGTAGACAAAGAAACTTTCTTACTCCGTTGTAATTACGAGAGATCATTCGGCAAGATGTTAATGAATTATTTTTTCTCTTCCAAAATTTAAAAGTTTTATTTTTACAGGAAAAAAAAATAATTAAACAGGGATATAGAATCATACTTTTCTTTCTTTATCCCCCAAACAAACGAAATCAATGAAACATCCGAGATTCCTGAAACGAAACGAACTTAATTTACTTCCAGGTGTTTTTCGTTCTCTTAATCTCCGCCTGTTGGGCGCAGCAAGAAGAGAGCGCAGTGCAGAGACCATCGCGGGCGCCGCAAGGACACATCCAGTACAGCGATCCCGACGGTAATAAAGCTCATTACTCCCATATCCCACGTACACGCATACCGTTCAATTAAGCGTCCAATAAGGAAACGGACATTCGAGCGCCGCAAGAAGCCCCTCTAAAAACGATAGCACCTGCCTGCCGGTGATTAATTAAAGAGCAAACATATATATAATGTAATTAAAGGCTATTAAAGGCGATCTATCGGGCACTTTCCATCTGGGGAACGCGCGCTTTCTACTCTATCGGGCCCCCCCGATCTATTTTCCCGCAGACTGATTTTGCAACATGTAATAATCGCCCTACAACGCTTGCCTCGCTTCCGCGGCGAACCAATATATTCTCTTCCTTCTGCTTGCCGGAAACCAGGCCTGAAAGTCAACTGGAAGCTCTACGCGCCGTACTCCCAGTGGAAGAGCCACCTGGAGAATCCCGGGCGCAGCGAGAGGGCCGAGAGCGGAACTGGCCAGCCTCAGCTCAGAGCCGACGCCGAGCTCATTCAGCCCGCGGCAGCTTCCCCGGCGCCGGCGGTCGCAGCGCCGGAGGACAAGAATGCCGCGCAGGACCGACAGTTCCAGGTAGAGTTGCTGCTCCGCGCGGGAACTTCGAGGAGGGAAACGCCTTTTGTCTCCGAGAGGCTTTTCCATTGCACGGTTTTAGAGTGGAAAAAGTAACTCGCTCCGAGTTTCTAAAAATAAATCTAATGCTTTTTGAGATGTATAGGCTGGCTGAAAATGAAAGATGATTATAGTCTTCGAGGCGCGGTGTTCAATTTCAATTACAATGCACTAGTAAAGTATAAACGACAAGCTTGCTATTTCCATTTTTATTGGAAAACGAACCTGTTTGCCGGATTAATTATGGTATCGCACTTCATTGAACTTTTACGCGTGTTGGGCGCGAGTGCAAACATACCCGCAATTATAATCATTATCGACTGCGAATGAAATCAATACGTTTCTAAATCGTTTACATACGAGATTCGTATAATTTTACGAGATCTATAATTATATATTTTAGTAAAAATAGTTTTTTTTTTATATTCCTTTGCTGAAAATAAATTTCACTGTTTATTACAATAAAATAAAATTAGTTTGTTTTTATATTTGAATGAATTATAAATTGGTTTGAAATTAGAGGATGAGCTTCTAACTGTGATAATACTTCCCAATTATCATATTGTTTTTATATTTAAATACTTCCTCATCAAGCAACAACAAACAAACCTTTTATAAATAATTATTAGTTAGAAGCATTATAAATAACGAGCGTTTCTCATCGTCAGTAAAAATGAAAATTCTAACTATTCTTAAAAACTCGATTCTTTTGAACACCTACCATCTATCTCCTTCCAGGTTCAGTACCAACCCTACCACATGGTCCCCACCCACATCAAGCAGCTCATGTCCGACATGTACGAGCCGCAGGGCGTCTACGTCGACCCGGCCGTCTACATCTACCGAGCCACCCCCGACGAAGACGAGCCTAAGCAAGCCGACCTCGCCGCCGAGCAGGAGCAGGAGTCCGCCCAAGCCAGCTCCCATCTGGCCCCTCTGAGAAGCGACCAAGTCCGCTACGAGCAGGTCCCCAAGTACGCCACGAAGTACCCCCTCAACAAAGCCAAGCTCGGCTACATCCAGTACAGGGAGGAGCAGCAGCAGCAGCCCTCCGCCGAGGAGTCCGCCGCCGCTCAATACGGCTCCGTCCCCGAGAGGAAGGAGTTCGCTCACTACGCCGCCGCGCCCGAGAGGAAGGAGTCGACCGGCGAGGAGCAGCAGCAGCAGCAGCAGCAGTCCCAGAAAGACGCCGAGGACAGCATGCCCAAGGAGCTCCACCAGCTGCTTAACCTCCAGGCCCAGACGCCCTACCACGTTATCGCCAACAGGATCTACTACAAGCCCAAGACCCTCTTCGTGCCCAAGCCCTTCTCCGACGAGGTAAAGGGACCGTACAAGTACCGCAGCAAGGTCTACTACGTGAAGAACGAGGACGAGCAGCCCAAGGAGAGGAGCGAGCGCGAGGAGTCGCAGCAGAGCGAGCAGCAGCAGCAGGAGTAGGACCGACGTCTGCGTTTATGATCGGCGGGCGGATTATTATTTCTCTAATTGAACGAACTGCGTCGCTTCTCGGATTCGAAGACGGGGCAGGAATAAGGATCGGACGAGATTCGAATACGTCTGCGGCCGGAATCTTTGATCGCGGTTCATCGATATTCTTCTTTTTTTTTTTTTTTTATATACTCTTGCGGTGCCAAAAATTTTGTACGACGTGTAGCGTCCTTTTTTTTTATAGTATTTAGATCGATTTAAATGTACAGTGGATTTTGCCGGCGAAATTGTAATTGTATAAAATTTGCGACACACGATTTTTCGCGCGATAGATTTTAAAGCGTATATATATGTAAACCAATTTATGTACTTGGAAGCTTGAAATGCTGCGCCGAAAGACCAACGATCGTGTAAGATTCATTGATACACTCTAGTATTTTTTACAAATAAAAACTTCTTATTCCCTATGAACATCTGTTGTAAATGACAAACACACCACCTGAAAAGTGAAACCCCTCTGTACGTCACGTCGGCAAAACAAGCCAGACGTAAGAAGTACAAAAAAAAAAATGAGCACCGTTCCCAAACAAAGCCGCGGCGCGATTAAGGAACGATTTCACCTTCTCACGCTTAAGCGCGCGTCCGAATCGTGGAAATGAAAATAAGAGGCCATTTCTCCGGATCAGGAAGACGGAGGAAGGAAGGAAGGAAGGATCGACGATCCACTTTCGTGGCCTTCACGCTCGGCTGCCGGCGGCGCTGCTGCACTTTCGTTTTTGCTCGGCGCGCGGCTCCGGGGGGGGGGGGGGCTTTTTTTTTCTCTCATTTTTTGCGTTGCTCGATGCGCGCGTGATAAAGCAAAACGTCGGGCCTGCCGCTCGGCGTTTCCACGGGGGAATGTCCATCGGCGACTCCGGAAATTCGTTAGGAGGCGAACGGCGCTCTCGAGTTGAACGAGATGAATTGGAGTCGCTGACCGAGAAACGTCTGTTATGGGGAGAATTACATCGGCGAGGCCGTTTTTATTCCCGCAATCCTTTTTGACGTATATATGCGAGAGAGAAGTCCGCTGGACTCTGTCGCGCGCTTAATTCGCTTTTCCTGACAAGGCTACTTTTGCTTGTTAATTGTTGGCGCGCGGTGTACTTTGTTTTCAGGAGGTTTTACTTTCGAAGCAGATACTGATTGGCGGTAACCGATTTCGCTGCGAAACGCCGAGTCTGCTTCGGATTACTTTAATCAAAAGCGCCTTGGCTTTTGTAGTTTTAAAATGTAAAATTTTTGAAAATGGGTAAGTATAAAAATGATTTCGATTTTAAGTGTAATTTAAATTATGTGTTGAATATTCAAAGTAAAAAGTTAATTTAAAACTGTATTTTAATAGTGTCTGATTGGCGAAAGAAAATTGCCGAGAGTATATATAAATTTTCACAATAGATATTGAATAATCTTAATATCTTAGATTTTACGCAGCAAATTACCATACAATCTGATCTTACTAATCTAATCTCTCACGTAGGTTAGAAAGCCATGACAAATCGTAAATTTCTGCAAAATAAAATAAATTTAGCATTTATCGCACAAAATCATTATAGAAGGGTGCAATTTAAAAATAGGCTTGATAAGTAATTATAGAAGGTCTAATTTTTATTGAGCAATTCGATTATTTCTATTTTCTTGTACTAAAAACGTATACACAACTTGGGAAAGTGTAAAAACTTTCTAATTTCGTGAAATGTTGATCGACATTTTAAAATAACATAAAGACGTTGTTTATTTACTCGTAAATCAGCGCAAAGTAAAAGAAAGAAAATAGGAAGAACGTTCTACCGGTAGAAGTGCAGTGAATACAAAACGTTCAATTTAGATATGATACAGATTGCTGCTTACAAAAATTTAAATAAATTTTTATTTAATTTTATGAGTGAGAATATAGATTAATAGTAAATTTTATTTGGTAAGGTTTTTAGAAGTCTATTTCAAGTACGATAAGTGATAAGAGTGGTTATATATGGTTAGACATTTTGAATCTATTTTGAAAAATTTTGAAAGAAGTATTTTATAATTGATATCACCGTTTAGAAGTGACAATGCTTGCATTATTATTCTACAATATTCAAAATGCCTTTTCTAATTACTCTGATTAACTTCATTTCAATTATTATTTTATTTGATCCTTTTTTTCCTGTTTATTCGTGCAACTAACCAGAAGAAATTACTTTCTAAATTCGTGGAGCTGTTACTTTAGAGGCAAAAAAATCGATTCAAACTTAATTAAAAGAAAAATTTCCATTTACAAAATTTTCTCTCGGTGTTCATTACATCCTCAACGTACGATTCATAACACGTTATATTAACTTCAAGGAAACTTCATTCTAAATAAACAGAATTATTTTATTATCCGCATTACATAGTGTCATTTGCTTACATAAATTCGGCAAATGCGTAAGCAGCACATTAGAATCTAATAAAGCCACAAAAAACCCATAACGACCAATTTCGCCAACTAACTCGCAAAAAAAAAAGAAAAAAGAACGTACAACAATATATCCCAACAATACACACGCCGCTTAAAACTCCAGGAAGTCTTAAACCCGGGCAGATATATATTAGCCGTCGTCGAAAGTTAATACCCCCCTAAACTCCTCCCCGTAACGTTAACGAGCCGCGCGCACCTCGCGAAAGAAGCCGCCTCGACAAAAGTGTCGCAATCTCCGCCGCCGGTAAAAATCGCCGGCCCAAAAAGTTCGGGATCCCCGATGGGCGCGACAGAGCAGCATGCAATCTCGCGCGATTCCGCGAAGCGGCCGCGCGCGCGCGCCGCGACGGAGAGGAGAGTGGTGGGCAGCGCGCGCCGCTCCCGCCGCTCTCGGGGGGGCCCCGATACAGACACATCCCCCTCGCTCTCGCACGCACAGACCGAGAGCAGCCGCGCGGCGCTTGCCTATAAAGTTGTTCCGTGCGACGCGCGCCCGCTTCAGACACGCTCCACCCTCAAAGTCGACGACACTCGACTCTTTCTCCAGCTCCGTCGACATGGCGAAACTACAGGTAACGTATACATCGCAGATCGTTTATATGTATATGTATGCATGTGGACACGCGAGTGCGCCAGCTTTTTGCCGCGACGCGGTTCCGTTTAACGACTATCTGTAAACGTGCAAATAGCTGGGCGGACACCTCCTTGGGAAATACGGTTGGAGGAGCTACCCGGGGAGAGTTGGCTTTTTTTTTTTTATTTACGACGGCCGAAAATTCGCCGATTGTTTTTCGGCGATCAAGGGAGGGGATCGTTAACGCGGGGAGATGCCGGGCGTCGCGCGTCGTTCGGAGTTTAGAGACGGTTTGCGGTCGCGGCGCGAGAAAGTTTTGCAGTTTATTTTTGTGAAACGGCCACTTTCCACCTCGGGAAGTGGTTTTAGTGCGTAGTTTTTCCGAGGACTTTCTTTAATAAACTGTTCTTTTTTTTTTTCGGGACGGATTTTATCGCGGGGATCTTCGCCGGCTGTTTTTAACGCTTAAATATAATTGTACCATTCCAACCGCATACTTTTTAAACAAGAAATTTTCCGCGAAAAGAAATGTTCGTATCGCATCTTTAACCAGCGCCGAGTATTTTTAGAACCGTATTTTACTAATTTCAAGCTGTTAAGGTGCGAGTGCTATTAATAATTTACGCAGAGTGGGCAAGGGTATTAAATTAATGTCAAAGATACCAAACCCGTTTGAATCCGATCTAGTTTCGCCCAGCTTTTATTGTTATATAATAATTACTTAACAACCCTAGCCGAAACGTAATTTCCCAAGATAACCAAAGCGCCGAATCACTTAATGACCTAACTTTGTCGCGCGACGAGTTTCTAACAAAAAAGGAATTTAGCGCAAAAATGTCCACCTTCCGAATTAACATAATCCGTAAGCGTGCGAAACTCGATATTGCGCAAGTCTTCGGGTGAAAAATGCGTTTTCGCCTCGTGCGCCTCGACACCCCGCAAAAAAAAAAGAACGACCGGTAATCCATAAAATTTTTCTCTCTCTCTCTCTCTCGAGCACGGAGTCGACCTGTTAAGCTCGATGGGCTTTAGCAGGTAATAAGGAAGCGGTAAAAAACGGGCGGCTAACTTGGTTAAAATTTTTACGCGTCATCTATGAGCATAAGTACAGTAGACTTTCACGGCTTCTCTCCCGCGAGAATTGAGCGTGCGAGATGAAACGAAGGACGAGTGCAAGTGCGAACGGAGATTTATTGGGTATTGCAGAGGAATTAAAATAGAAAATGTTCTTTAATCGCGGAGATTGTCTGATGCGCAGTCGATTGGTTTAAGTACTATTTGTAAAAGGTTTAAATAAAAGTTTGAAGGGAACCTATTTATTAGAAAGACTTGTGCCGTCGGCAGAAGGGAAAAGTAATAATTATAAATTTTTTTTTTGTAGCTAATCGAATGTAGCGTTTCATGCATAATTGAAAAAGATAGTTTTATATGCAAATCAACTTCGTGGATAATTAAAACAAATTTTTATTATTAGTTATGCATGGCAACAATTAGTTTCATTTCCTTGAAACTAATTAACGTGCAAATATGAACAATGTAAAAACTTTTACTTTTCGTTAGAAAGAAATTTCTCGTGATTCTAATCATTTTAGAATGGATTAATAAAAAACTTCATAATTGATTGCATTTTATTCTTAACGAGTAAAACAGCATTTTTAAACGTGCATTGCGAAATCTGCGGCAATTAAAATTTTATTGACGGGCTCAGTGTGTAGGGAAGAACTTTTCAGGAATCCGCGGAAAATATTACGTTATTTTATTACTATTCGATATTTACGTAATTATCGAAAAAAGTGCAGTTTCTAAAAATAGCATAAACATAACGTGGTTTATGAACCTGTAATAATGGATAATATGGGCTCCGTATTACCTAGAATTTTAAGCTACCCATAAAACATTGTGTTTTGCAACTTTAATCATTATTTACTAACGAAGAACATCTGGTATATTAAATTTCTTTAATGAAAAAGATTATATTAATAATTTTCATAATTAACCTTACTTGATTGAGAAATAAATTTTAATTATTTATATTCTTGAGATTTTCAGGCATCTATACTTCAATTTGATACAAGTATTAAATCACATTTGCGGTTGCAATAAATAATCGGTTACACGTTTGCATGTTTAACTCATATTACCTTCAATTTCGTTAGTCATATTTAAGAAATTGTGTAATACACTATATAATACATTTATTTGTTCGTATTTCGAAGAAAGAGTATTGGATTCGTATTCTTAATAATTATTGCATTCAATCAAGTGGAAAGTATATTCAATGCAAATAATATTCGCGTTTTGTTGTAATCTTAAATGATAATTTTTTCTTTTTTTAACATTATTAATTTACGGGCATATCGTTGCACGAAATAAACAATTCGAACTTTGAATTTCACGACTTACGAAAATAAAATCTATTGAAATAAAACCACTTGTACATGCAAAGATTAGAAATCCCATATTTATACTGCATTTTATTACGTATAAAATACGATCACATTGAATAAAGCGCAGCATTATCATATACATTCGCGACGTATAAATTACACTTTCATCTCCAACCATTCCCTATCAGCGAATTTATTGATACTCCAAAGCAAACTGTCGTTCTCCGCCGAAAGGAGAAAAGCCCGATTTCTCTTATCAATCCTCCGACCGAACGAGAACAAAACAAAATAAAAAATCATCCTCGAACATTCGCACTTCTCCGACTGTACAAGCAAGACCGCAAAAAGGACAGCTTCCGAAGCGGCGAACCGGTCCCCCATAGCATCCAGTGCTCCGGGGCGTCTTACGCGTTACTCCGTTCGACGCTCCATATGCAGCTGCCGCGTCTAGCCGACTTTCTATTTCGCCTCTCCTCTCCTCTCTCGGCTAATCGGCGCTGCACAGCGAATTAAGCTCGAGCGCCGCGCGGAGAGAGAGAGAGAGAGAGAGAGAGCATTCGATATTTATGCCGATGCTCGGCGGATAATGAAAGTCCGCTGTCGAAATCGCTCGCGCGCTCGCGCCTCCGTGCGAAACAATGATAAATCGCGGCTAAGGTATCATCGCCGCGCGCCGCGAGGATAAACATCGCGCCCGAGCGCGAAACGAGGGGGAATATACGTCTTCGTCTGGCAACGGCTCCGCAGACAACGTAAAGGTTTTTGCCGAGGCGGTTTATTCTGGCTTAAGTGGCAGCGATGATCGCTGCAGCCGCGCGGCGAGGGAATAATGTAGGATTTTATAGGAGTCCGAGTACTCATGGGGGATATAAATATCGGGGAACTTTCACCTGCCTTTAGTTACTCTGTAAAATACGGAGAGGAGCTGTAAAATTCGTGGGATTTTCGTTTTAGTTTTTCGAGACTGGCTTATTTAATTGTTGGAGGTTGAATTTCGTTTTTATACTTTGTTCGAGATTGCATAATATTGTATTTAATTAAATCACATTGTAATTACAATGTGATTGGTGAAATCTAATTGATATTTCGACTAATTAATTAATCTGGAATTAACGGAGCTGCTTTAAAGTTTTAGAGAAATGATTACGTGGAGTATTTTTATTCAGTTTTGGAGCCTCCAATTATTCTAATTTGATAAACTTGCCTATAAATTGTTACTAACTAGGAGAGATTCATACTAGGTAGTCAAGCCAATAATAGCCACATAAAACATGATTTACGTTACCTTAAAGAAAGTAAAACGTTAAAATTGTTTTATAGTAGCTTATTAAATTACTTGTTTTACATTTGTTAAAAATAATTGCATTCAGTATGTGATTGCATCCTCAAAAATTCGTAATAATAAATTTGTTGTGTATTTTCCTTCTCGCATTTAGAAAACCGTAGAATCTAACAAACTGTGAGCTACGCCACTTGCAAATTTGACAGATAACAAGTATGAAAATCGCACGCAGGTGAAAGTTTTAGATAGTGAAATCTTTTCGATTTTTCAATATACATATTTCATTTCAAATAGCGTAGCACTTTCTACACTCCATCTTACATTAGAAAAATTAAAATAACCTCAATTTTTCCATTTACAAGCCGTAAAAAAAAAAAATAATATTCACATCGAACCTCACTTCCAAAAGTTATATTCCCAGAATAGCGCTCAGGAATGCAATGATTACATTTTGATATTTATTTCCACGGTAATAACGGGAGGCCAGATTCCATAAAAAGCTATAAGGCAAGCCCAGAAATAATTGCAACCTTGCCTATTCGAGTTCCTAACGCCGTCGGGCAATTCTCTTTTTTTTCTTTTTCTTTCCAGATAATTATCCTATCGCTGCTACCCCTCTGCTTCGGCCAGTTCTCCATCCAAGGGCCGACAGACGGGAACAGACGGGCCCAGGGCCTCAAGTACAGCTCGGACAAGGGGATCGAGTACACCGATCAAGCAGGTAATTGGCCACCGCCGAATGCCGATTGATTACGCTTTTTCCTAGGCCGCGCCTCGCGCCGAAAGTGGAAGGATAATTCGCGCCGCTGTCCAATTAGAATATTTACGATACGGCCTTTAACGAGGGAAATTTCGAAACGGCTTTACGATCGCCTCGCACATTGAATATCGACGTCCGGCGGATATGCTCGCCTTTAAGAATGGCCAATAATAATCTTTAAATTCAATGCGTAAGTAAACGGCGCCCGGCTCTGGGGCTCGTGTAATTTAAATCACGCGCCAAGGTGCACGAGAGGCACTTGTGAAACCTCGGAGGAAAATTATTGTCAACTCGCCGGTAATTTTACGGCCTTTGCCGCACGCGTTATTTTCGCGACGAATTTTTCGGAAACCTTTACTCTCGCGGTTTAATAAGCACTTTCGGCATAAGGGAAATTTCTGTCGCTCTCGCAATCATTTCCTAATTTTGGTTTTAAATTTATTTTTTTGAATATATTAAAGTCAAACGTCGACGCACTTTCTCAAAACGAGATGTCGAACTGTTCTAATGCAGGACTTGTTTACCACCTTTCAGCGACGACATTGAACAACGGCGGCTTTTCCATTACCGGAGCAAGCGACGGTAACAGTGATTTCGTGATCCAAGGCGCCTCCGACGGTAACTCGGAGTTCCGCATTCAAGGCGCCACCGATGGAAACGCCAATTTCCAGATTCAGGGACCGACCGACGGAGGAAGCCAAGCTTACATTCAAAACTACGAGGAGCAGGTTCAACCTCAGCAGAGTGCTGCTCAAGGTCGTTCGATAGAATACAAAGATCCGAGTGGTTAGAGATAGTCTTTTTGTGTAGTTCCCTAACTTTTCGAATTTCAACTAACAAATTAGAAAGTATTGAAAATGTTGAATTTCTTGGGAGAATCTTTTTTGTGTTCTAGTGAGACTTGAAATATATTGTAATTCTTATATAGACTAGTGTAGTTATCTTGGGATTATTGTAGCTGTCCTTTAGCTTATTAAATTAGCAATTTAGTGTTTGAACAATAAGGAATTTTATTTAAGAGATGAGAAATGCTTCACACCTTCGAGTATTTGAATAGGTAAACTTGGTTTCTTCCAGATTATTGAACGGCCACGTAGATAGACCAACGTCGAGAACGAGTACGAACGAGAATTTTACCACCTGAATTATGTGGCCTAATAAGCCAACGAAACGTTGCTGATTTAATAAACAATTTCAATTGTTAAAATTGTGTTATTATTTCACAAAAAACCCAAGTGGCCCTCCAATAATCTGGAAAAAAACCATGTTTACCCATAAGAAATTTTTTTCCCTCGGAATCCATTTAACCGTTGTTCGCTTGGCACATATTTTTTTTAATTATCACGTCATATTGCAAAACGTAAAGTTTAATTAAAAAATTTTTAATTTTCATTTTTATATCTTTCCTTGCTGAAAATTATTTAAATAGTCGGTCCGAAAATCTTACACTTTTACCTTCGCTCATTACTCCACTCGCCAAACTCCTCTTTCATTAAAACTTCCCTATCCTTCCAAGAGCCCTCAATAAAAGCAAAGCCATTAACCACGACAATATCCCCCAGGTCAAAGAGTGAACTGGCGCTCGTACAACCGCGCGACCGAGAAAGCTCAGCCGCAGTACCAGGAGCCGGCGCCGCAGCCGCGACAGCAGCGACGCCGTCCCTCGCAGAGGCAGCATCAGCCGCAAGCTCAGCAGGTAGCGCAGCCGCAGCCCCGCTACCAGCAGGCCCCGGTGGCCAACATCAATTACAACCCCATCGACAAGGCCCCGCCGTCCATTCAGGAATTGCTTCAGTTCCAGGCCCAGATACCATATGTCGAAGTTATTCCCGAGCACCTCAGGTAGGGCTTCGAGGGTGGGAATTTTCGAGATTGTTATATGCAGGGGTTCGCCGATAATTATAATTACACGAGTGAATCAAGTTAAAGATTTGTTATAATGTCACGGGGGAAAGTTAGATTGTAACTCGGGCTATTTTCAATAGTACTATTTAAAGTTAAAAATACAAAAAAAATTTCAATTTATTTTTAAGCTGCATCAATGATGATATTGGTTTGTTTACTTAGAGTAAAAAACTAACAATTTTCGTGAAACATTTAATAAAACAAGACAGGACAGTAAAGTAGAAAATAGTTTGAAAAGAGATTCTTTTAAAGAAACATACATATTTATCTTTCAGGCTTTTATATTCTGATTTACATAAAAAGAAAAGAAACTAGAAAATTTTTGAAAAAAAAAAACAAAAAATTTTTCCAATTAATTGAAACTTAATAATTCCTAATGAATCAAATTTCAGACTCGCAGCTGCCCAAGAGCAAGCCAAGAAGTTCGCTGAAGAATACCCAAAACAAGTCTTAGCCCAGCAACCCCAGCAGCTCATCATCGAAGAGGCTCCTCGCAGTCAGTACCGCTCCAGACCGCGTCAGCACCAGCCGCAGCAGCAGCAGCAACAACAGCAACGGCAACGGCACCAGGAGCGTGAGCGTCGCCAAGCTCCTCAGTATAGCCCGTACGAGTCCCCGGAATCTTCTCAGCCGGCCTTCACCGCCCAGGAGCTCGCCGCCTACCAGCAAGCTTACGACCGTCAATTGCAGCAGAAGCGTCGCCAGGCACCCCAATACAGCCCCTACTCGACTCAGCAATCCCAGCCAGCCTACTCCTCCGAAGACAGCCAGCAATACGAGCTGCAGCAGCAGTACCGTCGCCAAGCGCCTCAATACAGCGCCTACGCCGCCCAGCAATCCCAGCCAGCCTACTCCGCCGACGAAGTCTACGCCCGGCAGCGCGCCTACTCCCAGCAACAGCAGCGCCGCCAGGCTCCCCAATACGACTCCTACCAGCGTCAGATCCAGCAGCAGGCCTACCATCAGCAGGAGCCCCAGCAAGCCCAGCAACAGTACGCGCCCGCTCCCTCCCCCAAAGCTTACCGCCGCGTCAACCAGCCCCCGGCCGAGCCCATCCCCCAGTACCAGAACAGCGTTCCCCAGCAGATCCAGGCCATCCTCAAGTACCAGGCTAATATCCCCTACGACATAATCGCCAACCACATCAACGTCCGACTCGACAAGCCCTACGTCCCCCAACCCGTCCAGCCGCAGCAGCACCCCGAGCAGCCCCAGCAAGCCCAGCAATACGACCAGGGACGCGCCGCCTACGCCCAGCAGCAGCAGCAAGCCGCCAACAACCAGGCCGCCTACGCGCAGCAGCAGCAGCAAGGTCTCGGCTACTACGGGCAGCAGCAACAGCAGCAACTCGCGCCCCGTCCCACCTCCGAGCCGCAGTATTGAGCTCCGGAGCCGCGGTGTCTTTTTTTAGCGATGTAGGGGGTAGTAACGCGTCCGTCTCGAGAGCGAGGCTTCTGTTTTTAGAGAGTATTTTCGAGGCGTGTTGCCGGTTCGCGAATTTTCGGCGGGAAAACGAGAGGCGGTAAAATCCTCGATTTCGCTCGATTATCAATGGCAAACAGAAATAATAAAGTCCGGAGAACTTTCGTCAGGCGCTTCGGGGGGAGAAAAATTCGCGACTTGCAGGTGCGCGTTTTATTTGCGAGGATGTGAATGAAAGCTAAATTCAGTGAAAGTTCTCTCTGTCTCTCTCCCCGCGTTATCTCGCAAACCCGCACCGCCCCGAATGATATAATTAATCGAACTAATTGAGCCGCGCTCGGAGATAGTATCGTTTCTCTTTTCGTCCCGCACCAGTAACACTCCTATATCCCATATCGATTTCATCGAGAAAGTTGCCGCCGCCGCCGTCGCTGCACTTCGTTCGGCCGTAGTAATTCAGTATAACGGAAAATGTCGGCGAACCGCCGCAAGTGCGTTTGTCACGTTGCGCACACTTTATGCGCCGGACGTTGTAAATTAACGGTGCAGTAGCTTTTTTTGTTTTTCCAAAATTCGCGGCCGGAAATATCTTGGGAAAGCCGACCTTTGTAGTAGATTTCCTTGTGCTGTTCATGATAAACGAGTTCTAGGTGTTCTCGTAGCTGCCCGAGGGATCCGTTAGAAGCAATAACGGATTAATTGTCGCGATTACAAGTTAGGCAGTAGTACGAGAATTATCTTGCTAAATTCTTTTGTTTTTTTTTTAAACGATTCACTGTGCTAGACTCGTATATCGATTTGTACTCCGCTTAAGCGACACTTTATACATTGTAACGGTAGAGAATTAGAGTATTACAAGTTCACAGTGATATAAGTTTAAAGCGTGTAAATGACGATATTTGTGTGATGCGCGAGTCCTCGCGGATTCGCGTCCGTAATGTACCTATATAAAATGCATTATTACTAATTTAAGGAATTTCATCGAATAAATGCGCTACATATAATATATATATGTGTTCTTTGTATGCCGAGAATAAAATAAAGAATTTTGTATACATAGAACTGTTCCGCTGGATTTCTTTTTCACCCGATAAGTTTCCCCCCGCACGCGAAATTATGACATCACATTGCCGGCGAAATGTAACCTCGGAATTGCATCACCATTAGCTCGCGCATTCCAGGTAAAGTAACGACGTTATCCCATTTTTCGGACACGTTTATTGCCTTCGGAATTAGCGGCGGCGTATATATATTTTGGCCGCGCGCCGCGCTAATCTCCTTTTTATCCAGCTGTCCGAATTTAACGGGTCGGCAATTTGGCGAAAATTTCCTCGGCCGCCGGAGAAAATTGCTCGCATTCCCGCA